>JBCFYV010001001.1:3566921-3707091 GCA_039000515.1 Timema cristinae | reverse complement strand
CGAAATAGTTGCTTTTCAAAAACGCTTCCACAGCAAATGCTCATTGTTTTCGCGACCAAAGCTCTATGGCGACTACGTGCCCTTTCACACGAGAGGTATCTTATCGCGCGAATTGTATCCACTGAGATACATTGTTTCAAATGGGAGCGTTCACACAGGGAGGGAAATGATTTGTGTGGTGAAATTCCCGCGCCTCCGGTCTATAACAACCGTTTTTAACCTGCATCAAGTCATAAGCACAACTGAACGTGGTAAACAGGCGGAATTTTTTCCCTCTCGGCTGAAAGCAACGTCAGAATTGACTGCGCGAATAAATGTTCGCGTGACAAAAACATCGCGTGATCAAATATACCTCTCGTGTGAAAGGGAACTAAAGGCTATAAAACGCCCTAAACAGCGGGGTGTGTTTCGGCACGCCACCCATTAGCATGTGGGCGTAGCGCCAAATTTAATTCGTCTAATTGTTTCGGCCACATCCTGTATATTCTCAAGTCAACCATAAACATATCTTAATTAGATTATTGATGATACAATGAAATTAAAATTTAAACAAAATAATGACAGTAATAGATTAAAATTTATCGGTTAAGTTTTCAGCTCGTTAATGCCGAGGGGAAGGGGATGTATTGAGGATTTAACTGGGTCCACACCTAATTCGACGTTAGTGACACATTCAACCACCAAGCATTGTAGACGGCATGTGAATGTGAGAAAATAACTGTAATAGCATATATTGCAAAAATGTAATTTATTTAAATACCGGCATTTTTTTACAGATAAAAAGTTAATTTAAAAAAAAATTCGAAATGAAAAATGTTCCTCCTTGCTTCACCACCTTCCCCGTAGGCCTCTATATTTTGTTTGTACTTTGCCGAACCGAGTTACACCTGTGTTTAACTTGCAGGAAAGCACCACCTCCGCCCCGACGCCATCGACTCTCCACAACGACGCTAGTCTCCTGGATCTGATCCTGAGCAAGTTAAACTCGTACAACAGCTCGACCCCCACGGGTAAGAAACCTGTCAGGACCAAGACCTCTCGGGAGTAACCGAGGACGACTCTTCTCGTCAGCTGAGGGACCTACTGAGCCGTAGTATCAAGATGGCGGTGCACCAAGGGTACCAATCCCTTCCTCCGGGCTCCCAGGAGATTCTGCAAGCTGGGGGAGGAGGGTCGCCAGAGACTCAGGAGGGCGGAGGCCTTCGGTTACAGGTGAGACGCGTTCTTTCTTAACTTGAGCAGAGAGTAAAGCTACAGTCCAATTCACTAAATAAGGGCCTTATCTGATAACTAGAAACGTTACTAGATCTAGTTTCACGTATTCATACGTCAAGTCATGTTATCTGACAGCTAGAAAAGTTAGTAGAGTTACTTTCACGTGTTCATACGTCAAGTCATATTATCTGCAATTGTCACTTTTGATAGAGTATTATTAACACATTTAAACTAATAATAGTTATATAATAAAGTATTATCAATGTTGACCACAAAAAGGCCCTTCATATAAAAATTGGACTGTATATTAAGTGTTTTGGTAAGAAAGCCCTTACAAACAAAATCCTGCTATATTTATACTGGCTTCCTTTTAGGACAAAATGCTACTGTTGAACGAATATCTCTTTCCCAGTTTGTTGTCAGTCATTAAACTTCACTGAGGATAGCGGTTAATGAAGTCTCAGACCAAAGAGTAGGGTAACGGACCCTATTATGAGATAGTGCCCTAATATGAGACATGGTAGTATCATGTGAACCAGCAAATGCACTCGAGTGGCACGTGACTTACCTAAGAGGTACCATAGAGGGCAGTTCTTTGTTATATCAGTGGAAAACCAGATAACGTAACATCCAGTATTTATAGTAAGGAATAAGGGAGCTTGATTAGTTTTGATGCTTTTTGTTTTTCTTCAATTTTTTTTTTGTTACACAATGTTTCATCATGCGTTTCTCTAAAATGAGATATTAGGGGGTTCCCTTATTTGAGAGATATCTCATATGAGGAGCCACTTCTTTCCACACTTATGTTAGACCTCTGTTTATTGTATGATGCCTTGTTTTATTGTTGTACAAATTATTGCCTTAATAATATACAATATACAATAATAATGGATGAAATGGATGAATATGATGTTGAATGCGGTGACAAGCGAGACTCCATTTTCTTGTGTGTCCCATGTCACGACATTTGAACATTCCCTTTCATTAATGTTGCAATATTTCAATCTTATTTTGTGAAGAGAAAAAAGTGCATTGCTTGGAAGAGATTTCAATGAAAAAAAATCCCTCTTCAAGTTTGCTTATTTTCTCATGTGATTTTTACTTACAATTTTGTTCAAATAAAAACTCATTTTAAGAAACTGTGTTGGAAACCTTTTATTTTGAAAATATAAGATATTCCGATTTCAAAAACTAAGTTACCGTAATATAAGATAGTATCTCATAATTGAATCCTTAGGTGTCTTATATTAGGGGAACACCTTTTCCGAAATCGTTCACATGACAGTTTTGAGAGGGGTGGGGGGGGGGTTTCCAGAAATTATCTGAAACATAGAAAAAATTTCAAATTGGATATTGTTAGCCAGATAATGTATACATCTCTGGAAGAAATGGTGCAGAAAAATGTATCCATTTAAATGTCAAAAAATGACTCCAACAAAAGGTATCTTGTAATTGGGCCCTTTACCCTACTCATTTCAATTCAATTCAATTTATTAGTATTGTTGCTAACCCCCGTTTTTTATATGAAGCTAACTTTCGACCACTAACATTAATTGAAAGTCACTACCATTTGACGTTATGGAAAATTTTTGAGATAGGAATAAAATACATTCAAAAGAAAGAAATATGTCCCTGTTTTAACTTAGTGGAATATAAATGGGCGTACATGTATTTTAAACACAGTACAATATAGGTACTCAATCATTTCAAGTAGGCCTATATGCTTCGGCTAGGAATGGAATAATTAGTGTTTTTCACCTTGTTAGGTGCAGGTGGTTCTAACAGATGTTTAATTATGTTCTTTAACCTATTACATATTATAATTATCCAGAATTAATTAATAACCCACATCACTAATCTCTTTCAGATCAGTGTCCCGGCTTAAATCGGTTTGCAGACTTCAATCATGAACTGATCAGCTTTATTGTTGACAGCGCCCGATAGATAGATAGATAGATAGATAGATATATTAAACTCCAGTCCGGTTAAGATACGAGTAGAAAGGAACTTTTTTGACAGCAATAATAATTGCTAAGATAATTTTAAAATATTTATACGTCAAGTCATTTGATCTGAAACTGTAACTATTCAATAGTAATATAAATAGCTCTACAATAATATGACCATTAAAATAAGCTGTGTTTAGTGGTGATCGCAATATATATATTCTTAAAGTACCTTCATGCCAAAATCCTACTATAGAATTGAATCATGCTTACATATTTCGTTGCTTATACACCACTAGAGAGATGTGTTGGAGAAATATACAAATTAATTGATGGTCATAAACCCTCGGTTTGGTATTAGGACTATTATTTTCATATGAGGCTGTCAAGTTATGTATAGAACAACACAAAAATATAAATGTGAGAGTGAAGTTACAATTATTTTTTTGTCGTAAAGCCTTTAATTTTTATCACTAACTATAGCCCTAAATGTTTAAAAATATATAATGCTAGCAAAGTAAAATATTTCGAGTTGAAAAAGGGACGAATAATAAATCACTTGAAAAACTGATAGAAATATTTTAAAAACTGTGTGATTATATGTATAATTTTAAAATAAAGTTTTTAAATCAAAAATTCCTTTACTATTAAATATGATTTTGTTTAGTTATATAATTCGTTAGTAAAATTACTTGCATTGACGTTTAATTTCGAACCAAATAACAAAACATTTATAAAAGTGAAAATAGTTATTGATATAAATGTACCTATTTGTTTGTTTGAAACCATTAAATGTTGTGCTGGTCTAAGCTGTGTTGGGTATTATTATACTTCACATGTGTTATTATAACATTTCGAAAACCTGTTTTATTTTTAGATAATATCTTAAGATTTACGATTGGTGTGAGACCCTTCAGTTTGAAACTTATGATTTTTTTGGGATTTTAACTTTGAAGATAATTGTTTATTAAATTCACCTTTCTCCGTTTACCTTTAGTTTAAAGACGTTAGAAAATTACTGCCTCAGTTCATTGTTCGTTTTACTTGCTATCTACATCCATTTAATCTTGAAAGATCGTTAATAAGTTAGTGGAGTAACCAGTTAATACCAACTTTTTTCCCCTTAAGATTTTAGTTCTTATAAGCTGCGCCAAATTGGAACCAAGCCAACTATACTCTCATTTTGATTGAAAGAACAACAGAGAAAATTAAAACATATTACTTTGCGGCCAACAATGATAACATTTTACTAAATTATCTGTTTTATTTCATAGAAATGGATAGTATCTATCAAAAGTGAAAGCTGCAGATAGCATGACTTGATGTATGGATATATTAAAATAGTTTTAGTAATTTTAGTAACTATCTTCTACTGTTATTCCTACCAAAATCATATATCTTACCTAGAATAATTACACTATGGCCGCTATCTTATAAGCTACTCAACACCATATGAAACTAAACAGACTGTTCTGTGTATTGTGCCATGGGCAGTAGTAACTTATGTTTACACACTGCGGTAGGATACATAAGGGAACTGTACCGAATATGCGTAGAGTGAGAGGAAGAAAACAGGGCCGGTCTAAAACAAAAGTTTAGTGTTTGCAAAACTCACATTTTGTGCCCCCCTCGCCCCAACATCTGAAAAAACTGTGGCCATTTTAAAACTATACCCTATTTATAAATATCTTTAGTGGAGAATTTTTTTTAATAACTAAAAAAGACTGTATTTTATAAGTCAGATGATGACGTAATTGTGTTTACATCCTTAACATCTTTTAGTTTTCCTTCTTTTTTTTTACTTTAAAAATGTTGTTAGCTTATTTTTGTTTTCTATTGTAAAGTGAGGTATACAGTATACAAATAAATATACATTAAGGTATAAAGTATATTATACTTTCAAGAACTACAAAAACGTGAATTTTCATAAAATTATGTTTGGGAAATAAAAAAAAATTAAAATGTATTATTTGGTTCCATTTTCTATTTAGTATCTAAGTACATGAATCATGATAGAATTTTATACTACTCACAAAACGTAATCTCTTTTACAAAAAAATTATCAGGTATATTCTATTAGGAGTCCCCAAACTACGGCCCACGGGCCAAATCAGGCCCACGGACGCTTTGAAAAAAAATAATACTACGAATACCGCTATATATAAAATCCGCGCTAGCTGCACTCCACAAAGTGTCTTTTGAGTGGAGTTTGTGGTCCGAGGTACGTCTCCGATCTGGGAAGGGGAGGGGTGATTATGTTGGCTGCACAGCTTACATTTTGGTCATGTTTAACTATGGTTATAAGATATGCAAGTATCGAAATGAGATCTAGGACGGAATTATACATTATATGTATATAAAGTGTGTATTGCATGTATCGTGTTCAATCGAGCCCTCCTAGAGCTTTGAATATTATAATGTGGCCCTCTGCTTAGTAAGTTTGGGGACCACTCTTCTAAATATTAGACTCACTAGCTTTTATAGAAGCAAAGTGTTAATTAATTCGTTATAGTCCAACGAGAATGATATCTCATTTTCAATCGATAATATTGATAAATTGTTCAACCTTTCCTGAGAAGAAGTTGATCTCAGATATGTTTTTATTAACTTCAACTTTGAATAACTTCTCTCGGCTGAAGCAATTGACGTAGGTATGGTGAGTATAATCCCCAAAGCCACCCACACGTTTATATAGGCATATTTTGAATTGGTACTTGACAATAAACTTAGTGCATTCAATGGAGTCCAATGGGTGCGTCGCGCCGTGTAAATATTAATTTAAGAAATAGGCAGGCATTCTTCTTACAAATTACTTTCTTTAATTATATCTATATTTTCCCGGATACAAACTAAAAATATATATTTTTGGTCCATTTTGGTGCCCCCCCCTGAATTTGTTGTGTATGAGGTGTCACACACGCCTTAGACCAGCCCTGGGGGAAAAAATAATGTAAAACCACCCTCAGTAAGGACCCAACAGAGGTTTGAAACCTGACCTCCCCGCCATCAGACAAACTCATACGAAATCAACGCCTTAAGAGAGAGGACTGTACAATTTGAAATATGCCCGACTGTACAAGTTATGTTTATTTAATACTTTGAAAATCTGAGCTTCTAATGGTGAGGAGGGGTTTTGTTGCAGGGCTTTGGGGTTGTCAAACAGCCAGAAGGGGTAGAGGGGGTTAACAACCGTCACCACCACAACCACTACTGAGTGACAGAAACAAAGGCAACAACAACAACAACAACAACTTTAACAAAGAAGCAACTGCTGTGTTACAATTAAACAAAAGGTACATCAGTCCGATGCGGATAGAAGGTAATTTTATTGGCAGCTAGAAAAGTTATTAAAACCATTTCATATTATTAATACGTCAAATTATATGATTTGCGACTGTCATTCTTCATAGATAATATCAATACATACACAATAATAATAATAATAATAATAATAATAATAATAATAACAATGATGTAAAATACTATCAACGTTGACAGCAAAATATAAGTGCAGGGACAATAAACTGATGTGACTTTAGCGAGTAAAATATTAATGTAAATTTTGTTGTCAGTCGACGGTTATTAAAGTTTTAAATTTAATAAGTAGCTACTGATATTAACTATACTAAAATTTCACAAAGATTGAACATAATTTCATCCGGTAAAACTTAAAAGGAGTATTGTTATGTTGAACTTTTTTTTTATATTGTTTTCTTAGTTGGTACACAGCAAGCCGTGTTCTTTCAACTGTGGCTTTGATTAAAAGTCTATGCTTCACACGATCACAAATAATAAAGTAGCTAGATTGTAGATAAATAGATTATAGATAGATAGAATTTAGTTTATTGTACAATTAAGTGACCATATTGAAAACTGTATATATATTTTTTCTATAATATAAGAAGATTTAAAAATGTAAAATCAGTACATATAAATAAAATATTTGTTAAAGTAAATGATTAACAATAATTTGTGAAATGAGTTAAAAGTTATTTCACTTAAGAGTAAAGAATAGCCATATCAGCAAGTTGAAAATGTTGCCCAGATGAATGTGTGGATTGAACAATATCATGTTTTAAATGCCTTTTGGCCTCTGATCTCCTCTTTTCTCAAATACCCTCCCCCCCTTCCACCTTTCCAACAAAATGTCTGGTGTGTGGAATCCTGCATCAAGTGCATTGCTATGATAATTAAAAGCAATGCTTTGTGTGCAAGGTTCCATACGGGAGGCAAACACTTCTCGTCTTACACGCAGACTGATAAGAGGTATAAAAATACATATTTTTTTAGGTATGAGCCACACATGTGGTTATGTTTTATTTATGTATTTAAAATATTTAGACAATATTTACAGAAGTTCTACACAATCGATTTTTAATACTTTTTTTTACAAAAAGTTAAATATTATACACTAAGGACATTGACAAGGTATACACCAGACCCCCAGCCTTCAGGTTAAAAGGCTGCGCTCATTCTGAGAGCTTGAGTTCTTCACCACGGGGACCACTACACAGTCACAGGTGACAAAATCGCTATCAAAAAGGCCTTTCAAAAAAAGTTAACTTCAAAGATGGTTTTTGCTAGAGATCAGAAAAAAAAATGCCTTCTAGTGTCAATAAACCGGCTTTCACTAAGCTAGGTTCAGGTAGCAGCCCCCTCCCTTCCTATAGCCCAACCACCAACCGAGCCTACTAACACTGCAAATTACAAAGAAAACGTAGAATAGAATGATCCTTTTTTATTGTTCAAGTGCATGTTTGCAAATTGTTTAGTTGCAAAAACAATCTTCAAATATCTTTGACACCCGCTTCTGTGGCCGCATGGTCTAAGGTGTAACTCTCGAGGTAGACCAGACTGCCAATGACGGGGAGATTGAGTTCCAAATCTCGGTCAGATGTAATAAGGGGCGTCGCACCGGGTGGGTGGGTGGCTTGGGGGTGAAATCTACCCCTCCCCCAATGTTGGTTAAAAGCTTGAAAGTTGTGAATTTTGTGAGATTTGAGATCTGGAGTTGGGAAATTCTAGGCTTATTCTGTACCCCATCACTTTCTATTATGAAAGTCCTTAGCCACAGACTTGTACAGACAAATTTAAAATTTCCCAACTGTTGATCCCTACTTTACAAAAAAAAATCCCAAATTCAAAAAATCAAACATTGAAAGGAGATTCCTCGTTTAGTAAATTGTGGGGATCTAAGTTAATCAAGAGTAGGTGACCTGGCGGTCTAGGGTAAGGTGTCAGACTTCTATGCTGGCGGCCGGGTTCAATCCTCGGTCCCGGCACAGATTTATCTGATTACCAAACCCTTCCTACACCTCTGACAAGACATCTTGTGAATCTGAGGAATGCCAGGCCGCCACCGTGGTTCGGATTCCACGTTAAACTGTAGGTCCTTCATTTCATCTCATAATAACCCTACCATTACACAGCGTAAGTGCGTATAACCCGAACGGGTAGTAAGACGCGGTGCTAATATTAATAATAATTAGGGTGACATTTGACATAACGATTGATTTGGGTCCAAGTTTGCTGTTCTGTGGTGTTATTTTATAAATTAAAAGTTCTGGTGTTTTATAGTTTTTTTATTTTAAGTAGATACAGTTGTTTGCTAGATATTTCACACGTTGTAGATTTTAATAAAAGCCCGACTATTACGTTATATGCATGGTAATTCCCGACACGTGAGATTTAGAACACAGATTAAGATGTCATAGACTCTACCTACACGGCTCCTCGTCAGGAAGGAAAGTGAAGAGATGTGTACCCTGAAGGGGTATATCAAGAGACATTTCCTTATCGAAGATTCCCAAAAGAAAAAAAGTGTGGTCATCCAGGTGCGATTCTGTCCACAAAACTGCGTTGTCTTTTTAAATAGAGACGTAGAAGGATGTCGTCATACCTTGAAACAACTTAACACAAATAAATCTTACTACCCGCTCTCATTTAAAATATCGTGATTTTGAATATAGATGTGAATAATAAATTTTAAATTTTAAATTTTAAAGGAAGCCCCTTCGCCCTCATGAGCTAAATTACAATATATTTTGAATAGTTTATTGACGTACCAATATTAACATTTTAAGGCAACTTTCATGAGGCTATGAAGCAGGACATTGATAGACAGGTATCAAAATACTGTAGGAATATTGATAAATTCCATTGTTTTGCTTTATTTTTTACAGTTGAAAATGTTTTTAAAAAACATGGACAAATTGCTAATGTTTTGATAAAGTGAAGAGTGAGTTCTACATCTCAAGGAGCTAACTAGTTGAATATTGCTTCCAAGTGTGTTATAATAAAGCAGCGGTTTCCAGCCTGGGGGTCATAGCGAGTTTTAGCTTAGTATTTACTTTTTCAATTATTTTAATGATTACAGGAAGATGCGTAATTCTAGTAGAAATGTAATTAGTTCAAGTGCTAAAAACTACCTAGTTACTGCTTAGGTTCCTTTTGACTATTCCATTCTGATAGCTTCTTGCCGACTTGGTTTACTGTGGCAGCCTTGTAATGCTGCTAGCATAATATAAAATCATCCCCCAATCCCGGGCTTGTTGATTATCTTCAGTGGCGTATTCTCTGGGTATGCTAGTCCTGCGCCGCATACCCAAAATAATATGGACTAGTTTTTTTGTTTAATTCAATGCTGTCTGTGTGAACTGTGTAATTACACTAATGTTTAAATTGTTAATAAATATACATTTAAAACTAATATTGGTTCATATTCCATATTTCATATTCCTCACAACCCACAGGAGTTTACCAAGACTTCAACCTAGCTAGCGAGCTTGTGAGCCCTAACCCAAATGCAATGACTTTCTATTATGCAAAATGGAATAAGATATTTCATTTATCGTATGATAGTTAATGACACCAAACACAATGAACCATGGATCTATGCAAAATTATCTGAACATGTAGGATTGAATGAATTAATTGAAAAAAAACACACTACACCTGATTTAATTGCTGAGGGAACTGCATGCTTACTATTGAACAATAGCGTTGTTATTCTTTTAATTTCCGTGATCAGTCTTCCTTCGAATGTATATCAAATTTGGCAATTCTGGGCTGTCGTCGTTGCCAGTAATTGGTGTTTTTTTCCTCCAGCACATTTGTAAAGTTACAGGAGTCTAGGTCTCGTGTTCCTAATAGCTATCTCAAAAACATTAACTAAATAACCACTTCAATTTTATTAGTACTCTGTGTAGAAAAATATTTTTTATTGATCACGTTAAGATTTTGTGTGTATTTGTATGTGTTGGTTGTGTGTTTTATATTGTTGCCGTAAGGCTGTGAACTATAGTTTTATGTGCATATTAATATATTTGTTTGAATAATAGTGTCTTGTTAACAGTTAGAATATAAGACAAATTATGGAATCTCCGGTGTGTTACAAACAATTACTTTCCAAGAAGAAAATATTAAGTAGTAAAAAAAGGACAATGGCGTTAAGAGTCTACACCTATTTTCGTTAAGATGGATCTTTTTCAGTAAATAAAGTGGCAATGCAGACTGCAGAAGCTACAGGTGTGTCATAAGTTAGTAATCTCTATTAACCAAGAATTCAAAACTAAGGGTTACTGACACCAATCAAAAAAGGAAATAACTGCACTCAAATGAAGCGTTTGGATAAATATGACACTTTTACTCAAGCAGCAATTCGCAGAAATGTTCATTCACTTTACCATAACATTGAATTACCTACCCAAGAGAAAATTAAGGCTTTGATTGATATTGATAGTGACCTTCCTAATTTTCTGATTAAGAACAAATAAGAATTTTATTTATAGCATTTAGGATAAAATGCATGTTGTAATATATTTGTTTGTATATTAATTATGAGTAAAAAAGTGTTATACATAAAATAGTTTTAAGCATAATTAAGTGTGGAATAGAAAACTTTAATAAACTTCAATCTTGAAAAAAATACGTTTGTGGAAATAGTTACTGTTTCTAGAAAAGGCTGTACACCGATAGGAAATGTTTTTGCCTGTCATTTGAACCCCCAACCTCCCATTCCCCATTGTTTACAATGAGGGATTTCCAAGTAAACCATCCCCCCTCACTTCCCAAAAACTGAAAGCCTAAATGTTTGGCAATCTCTAACAGAAAGAGAGCGAAGATAAATCTTTTCTCCATAAGACCTGCAGTTTCCTCAGCTATGAAATTAGGTGTAGTAAACTGTTCGTTATAGCAGTGAATTTTAATTTCGGCATTACTATTTTATCTTTGATCTTACTTTGAAAAGCGTTTGCTATGCAAATTTCAATACATTATTTTATTGTTTTAATGCTTAATTTTAAGTTCTTAATATATATCATAAAGACCAACGAACAAAAGGATTAAAAATTACTTTATTTATGGGCCGATAATAGTTGATGCGCTGAAACTATATTTTATTGATATTACATTTCATTGTTGTAAAATAGCAATGTGTATTGTGCAGAAACTCGAATATGGAAGGGCTCATTCACATTAAATAATAATATATATATATATATATAATATATATATATATATCACCGTGTTTTACTAACTATTCGGGTTGTTATACACATATGTACTAAATTCCCTCGGGTGTTAAGGAAGAGGAAGGTTAAATTTAGAGGAAGAGTACCCGAAATTGGGTGGAGGGAGATAAACTCAACAGTTCATGAATATTCAGTGGCGCAGGAAGGGGAGGGGTCGGGGGGTTATGAGGGTAAATTTTACACCCCTCCCCCTCTAGAAATTAAGGGTGGTAAAAATCACAATTATACCCCCTCCCCTAAAATAAATATAGTAAAACTTTAAGAAAATGTAAAGATCTTGTTGAGGCAAGATACAAAGTTCACACTGAGGTAACAATACAAAAATAAAATGTGCTTGGAGCACTCACTGTTTGAACAAGTACCAGCTACATCAGCTACTGCACAAACAAGTTGTTCAATGCTTGTACGAGGGAAAAAAACTATCTTCGCTCCACGATGAGGCAACGTAGACTAAATCACCTGTGTTTGTTGGATGCATACATTGAGAGACTCAACAAACTTGAAATTGCAAAACTAGTTAGTGGTTTTATAGCTAGTAGCGAATATCGGACAAAGGTGTAAGGAAACCTACCTTAACTTTCAGCGTTTCATACTTTTTAGCTAAGCCAGATCAGATATAATTGTTCCTAATTTGTTTTGTGTGTATTAATTCTAATGTTTGGCATGATTAAAATAAATGATAAAAATGCACAATGGGACCGTTAAATACAGGTATCCCTCGTTATATGCGATATCACTATACGCGTTTTCGCCGTAACGCGATTAAGAAATAGTAAAAATAATGCATGGTCGGCTGTAATTTCGCAGTCACCCTGTGCGGTGGTGACGTGGCCTTGTTTGCACACATTCCAGTGAGGACAGTGTGTTACTGTATAGTTTGGTGTTAAGGGGATGGTATTGACAACATTCGAGATTCAGGAGCAGAAGTTAAACAGTCCTGTATGAAGGAAGTTTAGAAAAATATTTGGCCTGATATTTCTGATTCTTATAATTTTGATCCTAAAGACGAGCTTTCCAATTAAGGATATGACATCGTTGACATAGCAAGATGTTGGATTTAAGGACGTGGACCAGGCAAATGCGGGTGAATTGCTCCAATCCTACTCAACAGAACTCACCAATGAAGATCTTCTATAAATAGAGAACGGCATAAAAGGATGAAGAGGAAGATCCCTATGTTGTTGAGATTATCAAACAACTTCAACAAAACAAATTGCTGGATTTTTAGTACATTGACAGTGCAATGAGAATCATTGAAGAGAATGATCCAAACATGGATAGAAGGGCCAAAGTTGCCAGAGAGATTGAGTTATTCGGCTTGATACAGAGCACTCTATGGAGAGAGGAATAATGCTGCTGAGTCTTGACCATTTCATCAAAAAAGTTGAAAATCTTCAGTCTAGCAACCCAGAGACTTCACGACAGCAAGAGCCTTCAAGAGAGGAGCAAGAGCTTACAGTCCAAGGGACTTAAAGAGAGCAAGAGCTTACCGTCCAAGAGACCTCAAGAGAGCAAGAGCTTACCATCCAAGGGCCTTCAAGAGAGCAAGAGCATACAGTCCAAGGGCCTTCAAGAGAGCAAGAGCTTACCGTCCCAGAGCCCTCAAGAGAGCAAGAGCCTACCATCCAAGGGCCTTCAAGAGAGCAAGAGCTTACAGTCCAAGGGCCTTCAAGAGAGCAAGAGCTTACAGTCCAAGGGCCTTCAAGAGAGCAAGAGCTTACCATCCCAGAGCCCTCAAGAGAGCAAGAGCCTACCATCCAAGGGCCTTCAAGAGAGCAAGAGCTTACAGTCCAAGGGCCTTCAAGAGAGCAAGAGCTTACCGTCCCAGAGCCCTCAAGAGAGCAAGAGCCTACCATCCAAGGGCCTTCAAGAGAGCAAGAGCTTACAGTCCAAGGGCCTTCAAGAGAGCAAGAGCTTACCGTCCCAGAGCCCTCAAGAGAGCAAGAGCCTACCATCCAAGGGCCTTCAAGAGAGCAAGAGCTTACAGTCCAAGGGCCTTCAAGAGAGCAAGAGCTTACCGTCCCAAAGCCCTCAAGAGAGCAAGAGCTTACCGTCCCAGAGCCCTCAAGAGAGCAAGAGCCTACCATCCAAGGGCCTTCAAGAGAGCAAGAGCTTACCGTCCCAGAGCCCTCAAAAGAGCAAGAGCCTACCATCCCAAGGCCTTCAAGAGAGCAAGTAGCCGTCAAGAAAGCAAGAGAGTGATAATCCAGTTTTACCAGATCTAGTTAATTTATCATGCGATTGAAGATTAACAGTAAGTGTACCTGTAGCATTGTATTAATGAGATAAATTTATTAAAAATTGCATTTGTTTACAAATTTCCGGGGATTGAAGATTGACAAAAGGTGTGGGCTACCTATAGTATTGTACTAGTTAGATAAATTAATAAAAATTGCATTCATTTACAAGTTTTAGGCTTTTATCTACATTTTCATTTGGAGTAATCCCTATCTCTCCCATGTTAAAATTAATTCCCTTTACGTGTTTTTGTGTTACGCGATTATTTATCATAACCAATCATTCGCGTAGTGCGAGGGACAGATGTATTACATTGGCCTTTTATTTAATCTCAAAAATACCCTATAAGAGCACATGGTTATCTCTACCACCCCAAATACAAACGTTCATGCGCCTCTCTGAATATCTTGCAAGAGCATCGCAAAATTTAATGAAATATATTTATCTTTATTTTAAAAGTGTCTATATAAATTCTGTTATTCTAATAACAAATATTCAAAAACTGTTGTGATGACCATGTGTAGAAAATTAAATTAAACGTATCCATTGGGACAACATTTAAATTATTTTGTCCAAAAATAAAGTTTGTAAAAAACTTGCAAAAAATACTGGCCTCAGCTCACATTCTCTTTGTCTCACCTTAGTAAAAACATCGTCACACAAAAAAAAAGTCACAAGTACCATATTAAATGTGTATTTATGCGATGTGAAGGTAGCCTAATTGTTTCCTTTTTGTTTACTGAATATTGAAAACTTGTTTTTAAAATTAATTTATCAACACGTGTGTATATTACACTTCCTTATCTTGTTGTTAAAATCATATTCCTGCTAAATGTTGTTATTACTGAAAATGGTTTTCATTAAAACGTATGTTTTTACAAGCTAAATTAAATTAAATGTGTATAGCAGTATTCTGGTAGGAAGACAGTTTAGAAATTCAACATTGATAACATTTTATTACATGATTTTTGTTATATTATTTTTATTGATACTTTCTATCGAAAGTGAAATATAAAGATCACATTGACATTACGTATGAATACATTACAGTAGTTTTATGGACTGTCACCTCGTGCTCTTCGTACCAGGATTGTGCAATATCTTGCTAAGTACCCTTGGAGTTGGAAACTTGAGAGGTTGCTATAAACATAGATTAAGGATAGTTAAAGAGTCGAGTTGAAAATGATAATACTACAGAAAACTCATTTCAAGCAGTGTGGCTTCCAGTGTTCTTGGGACAAGTGGTCAAGAGTTCGACACTACCATGAGACCCTACTTAGTGCTTATCGCCGTCATAACAGCAATTAGTGCCATGAACTGGCGTGAGTACATGATTATTAAACACGTGGTGAAAAGAATGAATGTTTTAATAATGTTACAACATAGCACACATAGGGGGGGGAAAACATGTGGTGAAAGGAATGAATGTTTTAATCATGTTACAACATAGCACACATAGGGGGAAAACATGTGGTGAAAAGAATGAATGTTTTAATCATGTTACAACATAGCACACATAGGGAATAAACACATGTTTTTATTTTCTCACCATCTTACAGGCAAAGAAAGTATTGTGATTGTCAATAAAATCGAAGTTTTTGATTAATTTAGACGTTTCATGCCCCCTCGAATCCGAAAAAGTTGTTTTTGAATTTCCATCCTTAACACAATAATTCTCTTATTCCATAGAATAAGTAGATAAGAAAATCTCTCAAAAAGTTTATGTTCTTTTTTCTTTAACCTCTTAGGGGAAATGTTTGTACAGCAATGATCTATCTCTATCATTTTAGACTCAATAGTCAATATTTACCTTTTTATTGGTCTAAATCTATAAATGAGGAATTTAATAAAAATGCGATGACTATAAAATGTGCAACCCCTAAAAAAAATGTCAAAAATTTTAACCAAGTATTGACCCTTGTGGACCCAATATCGATTTTTTTGGTCCAAATATAACAGCGAGGACTTTTAATTCTTTAAAAATAAAATCATTAAATTTAAATTCGGGAGTCAAAAAATGTTTACGGTAAGTATTACGCAAATTTTGCTCAGGTTTGCTAGTGTATATTATTTCATTTTCGCATTATATTACGAGTTATGAGTAAATATCTCGTTTTAAACAATGGCGTGAGAAAATCCGTGCAGAGTTCCATACCGTTTATTTTTATCATCAAGGTGTAGTATTTATTTTATTGGATCAAAGAGGTTGTTTAAAGGATGTTTATTTTAAAATTTACTTAACCTAGCACACCACAAGTGTTACACCTAGCTCTGCTCCCATCAAATGTAATAACTAGGTCAGGGTGGTTCAACGTTCAAGGGCCAAGTCTGATTATCCTGAATCACGGTGGAGGCCTGGCATTCCACACATTCACAAGTTGTGATTAATACACGTCTTGTCAGAGGTGGAGGAAGGGTTTGGTAATCAGATAAATCTGTGCTGGGACCGAGGATTGAACCCTGGACCCCCAACACAGAAGTCTGACAACTTCCTTACCCGTAGACCGCCAGGTCACCTATTATATTTAGTAGTTCCATCAACTCAATATAAACCTACAAATAACATTTTATAATAAATTATTTTCGATACTTATATATCAATTGTATTTTTGGTTGGTAGAATCTTTCAAATTTTATTGCTAAAAAATAAAGTTTTTTAATCTTACAAAAGTATATGATAAAATATGTACACACAATTGCTTTCACAAAACAACTTAGTATTTTAGATATATATTTATACATATTTTTATCAATAAAATAAATGCATGGTAAAATGCAATCATGACCTTTTAAAATAAATATGGTTATTAGAATCATTAGCTATTTCACATCTGCCATTGAGGGTTTCCCTTTAATTTTCCCCCAGGATATTGTGAGGGCCACATTTTCAGTGAGCGTGGGACACCAAATGGACCACAATGGTCTAAGACGCCGAACTCATGTTGGACTGGATCGCAAGTGATGTCATGGTTCGAAAACCAGCCGGTTGCACTGAGGGTGGTGTTTGAAATTCTAAATTCTCTATTCCTCAGTCCTACATTATTGATGTAAGAATGCGGGTTGTACAGACATGGAGTGAGACAAGAGGATTGTCCGAACGGGGAATGGGACAGACAAAATATAAAGACAAACTCTTGCACAAATATTGCATTTTTTAAGTGGATTTAGACACGGCTTGTAGTCGAATTAGGCTCCCTTTCAGATGATGGATGAGATCAAACAGAAATCAATTAAGCAAATATGATGTTAAGACCACAAACAATAAAATAGTAGGCCTATGCCCTTTTGTTTTTAGTTAATATAATATTTTACCGGTTGTTCTTTATGGGTGTGAAACATGGTATCTTACCTTGCATCACAAATAAATGTTTAGGGTGTTTGAAAACAAGCTTCTTAGGAAGATATTTGGTCCAAAAAGGGCCGATGATACTATGGGGAAGGGGGTGGAGGCTACATAATGATAAGTTATATACTTTCAGCACAAGACATTAGGATAATCAAGTCTTGTAGATTACGGTGGGCAGAACATGCAGTACGAATTGGAGAATCTAGAACCTTGTTCAGGATAGTGACCAGCAAACCCAATGGAAAGATACCATTGGGAAGACCTAGACACAGGTGGGAGGGTAACATTAGAATGGACCTGAAAGAGATAAAGTGTAATGAGGTGGACTGGATAGAACTAGCTCAAGATAGGGATATGGCGTAATGAGGTAGACTGGAGATAGCTAGCTCAAGTTAGAGATAGAGTGTAATGAATTGGATAGGATAGAACTAACTCAAGATGAGGATAGGGTGTAATGAAGTGGGCTGGATAGAATTAGCTCAAGATAGGGATAGGGTGTAATGAGGTGGACTGGAGATAGCTAGCTCAAGTTAGAGATAGAGTGTAATGAATTGGATAGGATAGAACTAACTCAAGATGAGGATAGGGTGTAATGAAGTGGGCTGGATAGAATTAGCTCAAGATAGGGATAGGGTGTAATGAGGTGGACTGGATATAACTAACTAAATATATGAATAGGGTGTAATTAAATGGACTTGATATAACTAGCTCAAGATAGGAATAGAGTGTAATGAGGTGGACTGGATATAATTAGCTCAAGATAGGGATATGGCTTAATGAGGTAGACTGGAGATAGCTAGCTCAAGTTAGAGATAGAGTGTAATGAATTGGATAGGATAGAACTAACTCAAGATGAGGATAGGGTGTAATGAAGTGGGCTGGATAGAATTAGCTCAAGATAGGGATAGGGTGTAATGAGGTGGACTGGATATAACTAACTAAATATATGAATAGGGTGTAATTAAATGGACTTGATATAACTAGCTCAAGATAGGAATAGAGTGTAATGAGGTGGACTGGATAGAACTAGCTCAAGATAGGCATAGGTGGCATATTTTTGTAAGTGCTGCAATTAACTTTCGAGCTCCTGATGCCATAGAGTAATTAAGTAAAAAAATCGTATAACTAACCAATTTCTTTCAGCGTAATTTATAATCAATGTAAAAATTCAATCGGGGGAAAAAGAATACTCTAAGAGTTTAAATAAATGATACAGTTCAGCTTTATCTCTGGTTAATTCCAGTGGTCTCTCATGAATTGTTATTATTATTAGCACCGCGTCTTACTACCCGTTCGGGTTATACACACTCATGAATTGTTGAATAGAGTGTTTGTTTTCCAGCTGTTAAACAGTGTCCCATGTACATGAGAGCAGACAGCAAGCAGAGGTGTATTGACGACAGATACTGCCGGGAGAAGGACCAAGACTGCTGCAGGTATTCCAAAATGTACGTGTGCCACAAGCCCAACCCCGACCCACCCAAACACAAGCTTCGCCTGCCTCAAGAAACCAAGGGTGACTTCGCTTAGTGTCGAGTAACTTAGTGTAGGAGCTGAATAGTTGGTGGCTGTTCCTTTACATGGACAGGATATGTATGAAGTGAAGCTAGTCACGCATGTTATAATATGTCACTAAATAAATAAATATGATATAATAATTGTAGAAAATGAAGCACAAATAAAAGTAAAAACATTAATTATTATTATTAGCACCACGTCTTACTACCCGTTCGGGTTATATGCACTTACGCTAATGTGTAATGGTAGGGTGATTGGGAGATGAAAAGGAGGACCTACAGTTTAACGTGTGATCCGAACCACGGTGGAGGCCTGGCATTCCCCACATTAAAACACTAACATATTATATATAATACACCACATGGCATCATCCTTAGAAAGTAGTGGACAGAACAGGAAATTGGTTAGTATTATTACTATTATGTGTTCTGTCTTTTGACTAGTCCAAATTGAACTCTCCAGAATATGTAGACATCCTGGACAGATAAAAAGGACCCAATTAAAACACTTTGGTAATTGCAAAATCTTACTAAATGTTTACAATTACACCAAAATAAGAAATAAAAATTCTCTTAACTCATAATCATAATCATCATCAACATCAACAACTGTTTCCAACCTGCTGCTGGGTCAGCTTAGTAAAATGCCTCCATCTTCCTTATCCTTCCAACATTCTTCTTCCATTCTACTCCTCTCACTTGAACATTTTCTGTTATCAGCTTCTTTCATCTCTTTCTTGTGTGGTCCTTTTCCTACATACTTCATTGCCAACATTTTCGTTGGCACTCTCACTTTTTCCATCCTCATTACATGACCATACCATTCTCAGTCTTGCTTACTCCACTATATCATGTACTCCCTGCCCCCCATTCTTTCCCGGATAACTTAATTCCTAATCTTGTTTCTCCTCATGACAGCTAACATGCTCCCCCCCCAAACTTCATTCTCCATGTATCTGCTGCATATGTGACAATGGGTACAAATTACGCCCTGTACATCACTTCCTTACACTTCAAGGGCACTTCTCTTCTTATATAGCAGGTTTCTTACACACCTGTAGGACAACTTTCCCTGCTGTCCTCTTCTCATTAAATCCTCTATACTTCCACCTTTCTCCTCAAACACGCTTCCAATATATTTTACGTTATGTACTCTTCTCAGCTCTACTCCATCCAGCTTTATAGCTTTATTATGTCTTATCCTCTTCCTTGTCATTACCCCCTATTTAACCACCTTATTCTGTTCTGTACTTCCTCTTCCTTCTCCCCCCAAACCATTAAGTCATCAGCAAACATCTGGGCTTCTATTCTTTCCTCCCACTTTGTTCATGACAAATAGTAATGGTGAAAGGGCCCTTTCCTGCTTGACTCAATTTTTTATTTGGAAATACCCTGTCTTCACACAACTCATGTTATCCCCATAAATGCTCTTCACTCTCATTACAACTCCTCTTTCCACTTTAGCCTCCTCCATCGCTTTCCAAACTTTATTTCTATCCACACTATCATACGCCTTCTCCACATTCATAAATACCACTACCAAATATTTCCCATATTCATACCTTTGTTCCATCTATTGTTGTATGGCAAATATTACATCTTTTGTAGACCTCCACCTTACTTTCCTTTTATTTATTATTCTCTTTAACAGTATTTTCTCATATATTGAATGTGGGGAATGCCAGGCCGCCATCGTGGTTCGGATTCCACGTTAAACTGTAGGTCCTTTATTTCATCTCACAATCACCCTACCATTACAGATTAGCGTAAGTGCGTATAACTCGAATGGGTAGTAAGACGCGGTGCTAATAATAATAATAATAATAATAATAATAATTCTCATATATTTTTGTTAAGTGGCACATCAGCGTTATCCCTCTATAATTTGTACACCTCTTCCTGTCTTTCTTGAAAAGAAACTCCCTTTTTTCCAGTTTTTGGTAACTTTTCACTCTCAGCACCCTGTATAACTATTGTATACCTACTTTACCTGTTGCTCTTATCATTTCCACACTCAGTTCCTCCACACTTTACTTTTTCTTGTTTCATCCTCTTTAATGTGTCCTCCACCTCTTTCCTCCTGCTCCTCTGTTTCACTCTTATCCCTTTTCTCTCTCGGATTGAACATATTCTAAAAATATCTCATTCGTGGTTTCTTTTCTTCCTCTCCTGTCTACAACATTTTACATCCATCATTCTAACTTCTTGTCTTTTCTCTCTCCTTGTGTTTCTTACTTGGCTATATACCAACATATTACTTCCTTCCACGTCTTGTTCCAGCATTTCTGTCCATTTTTGCATCCAATCATCCTGGCTTCCCGTACAACTCGCTTCACTCTTTCCTTCTTCACCCTATATTCTTCCTACTTTTCCTATTTTCTTCTTAAAACTCCTTCTGAATCCTTTATTCTTCTCTCCTACTGCTTCCTTCACCCTGTCCTCCCACCAAACTGTTCTTAAGCCTTTCCCATTCAACCTCTGCAAATCTCATCCTTGGGTATCAAGATTCTTGCCTTTCTTGTACAGCTCTCTTTCTTCTTCATTTTCTAGCCACCCCACCCTTATTCTTCTTTCTTGTCTTACTACTTTTCTCCTACATTCCCATCCCAACAGTTTCTAGTTATCTTACGACTTTCTCTTTATTTAATTTTATTTCTTGCACAAACTCTAACAGCCTTCTACTTTGCTCATTTCTATCTCTCCGTCCTCCCCCCCCCCTCCTCTCACTCGAACTAAATAATAAAAACCTACGATTGGGATAAAGAGGTTCTAATCCCTGCCGGTGTACAGATTTTTTGTCTTTCCTAAAATGTTTTTCCCTCTCCCTCCATGCAAATTCAAGCACATTTCCCTAAATTTGACCCTTTTCATACCTAACTAATTAGCGTAACTACTATATCTGTATACAACCCAGACAGCTAGTAAGACACAGTAATAAAAAATCAATTGAAAAAATATTCACAATCTTTGATGTGTTATAGAAAGGTACAGTATTACATACTACATAGTATTTACACTAATATAGTGCAAAGAAATATAAATAATTTTAATTAGAGATTATTTATAAATCATAAAAAGGGGCCCAATGAGTGATTGTGATATAAAATATTAATTTTATACTTTAGTTACAATCTAGGGGTGTGGAAAGTCCATTTTTCTCAATTCAAAGCAAACCTGAATCAAAAATTTGAACTTTTCTCAGAGCTAAATAAAAGTTACAATAGGTTTTGTTTAGTTTTTTATACCAGAAAATATTATGTTGCTTATTTATAAGACTTCCTACACTCAACTAATTTACATAAATGTTTCATTGACCAATCGTAATATTTAATTCTAAGGTGGTAATTCCAGTTACTATAATAACATGATATTTAATTATTTAAGATGTTGTATTGAACCTTAATGAGTATTTAACTGTCAAAATTTTTTCTGGCAGAACTTCATGATTGTCGAAGTCTAGATTTGTTTTATTTTCAGAGTAAGGTTGAAGCTGATATTTTTATCGAAGCCGAGTCAAAGTTACCAAACCTTTGCACACCCCTAATACTGTTGATAAATAATGTCACAACATGTTGGTAAACCTGACAGTATGAGAATCAGTAACAAACAAACACTATTTACAATTTGGAGCTTTTCTAACAATGAATTGTCTAAACAACAAAAGTGTAACAATGGCATTGTTTCAAATGTTGATACACAATACATTTATTTATATAAACACTAAATAAAAATACAATCAACTACATTTATTATTATAGCAATATCAATTACAAAGACATCAAATGAATTTGATCAAACATCAAAACATAACTCTGCAGATATCTTCAAACATAACAATTATTTTTTTCAAAACTTTACAACTAGTAGTAGGCCCAGATAATGGGTTTCTAATAAAGTCAAATTATACCCGATTATTGTTTTAGGCAATATTTTCTAGGTTTGAAGTATTTTTAACATGTCTTATAAAAGTGATCTAGCCGAATAATACATATTTAAACATTCGAGGCTTAAAGAAAATGTTATAGGGATTTTAATATTTCTCTTCTTAAACTGGCCCCTCCAATAGCACACATAGAAGGTAAGCTAGAGCCCCCATATCCCAAGATCATATTAAATACTTCGAATAATTAAAAAGTTGTAAAACATAATGTAAAAAAATAATAAAGACCAGTGTTACAGTTATGTACACCTTTCGGGACCATGGTCCAAACCAAAGTACTCCTTCCAACCCTTCATTAAAATAAATAAATAAATACCCGTTACTTGTAAACTATAAACAGCTAAATTTTAATAAAGCCGCAATGAAGCTAAACAAAAATGTGTTAAATGGGAATAAAGAAGTGATGTGCAAAAACCAGTTTACAACCTCCTCTGAAAGCACGAAAATGTAAATTATGTTTATTAAAGTAAATATATAATTTATAGTGTGCTAAAGTTCCTTTTGACACATGGGCTGGCGCTTGCTTTATATTTCATTCAAACACTTGAGATATAACTCATACACATTTTAAATGTAATTAATAAAATGGTAATAGTTGCAATACATACCATTTATAATTTAATTTTGTAGTGTAACAGCTCATAATGTTAAAGTTTGATATTGAATAACAATATTTATAGCTAAAACATTTCTTAATGAAGGCTGTTTTTCAAGCCTTTACGGTATTTACTTCATCTATAGAATTAGGAACTACAAAGTTCATTGCTCCACTTACAAAAGTACACCACCTATCCCTATCTGAACTAGACTTCAGTCACCATTACACCTTATCCTATCTTGAACTAGTTCTTTTCAGTCCACCCCATTACACCTTATTCCTATCTTGACCTAGTTCTATTCAGTCCACCTCATTACACTTATTCCTATCTTGAACTAGTTCTATCCAGTCCACCCCATTACAACCTAATCCTTATTGAACTAGTTCTATCCAGTCCACCCCATTACAACCTAATCCTATCTTTAGCTAGTTGGTGACCTGGCAGTTTAGGGGTAAAGTGTCAGACTTCTAGATTGCGGGTCCGGGGTTCAATCCTCGGTCTCAGTACATATTTGTCTGATCACCAAACCCTTCCCTCACCTCTGACAAGACGTGTATTACTCACAACTTGTGAATGTGAGGAACGCCAGGCCTCCACCGTGGTTCAGATCCCACGTTAAACTGTAGTCCTTCATTTCGTCTCAGTCACTCTACCATTACACATAAGCGTAAGTATGTATAATCCAAACGGGTAGTAAGACGCGGTCTTTCCAATGGTTTTCACCATTAGGTTCACCAGTCAATTCCCCGAACAAGGTTCTAGAATCTTCCATTCGCGCTGCATGTCTTGCCCACTGTAATCTATGAGACTTGATTATACTAGCAATGTCATAAGATGAGAAAAGGTATGTAACTCATCATTATGTAATCTCCTCCACTTCCCAGTAAAATTAGAAATAACAAATTCTCAGTTTGGTTTGTAAATTTCTATAAAAGATCGAGACTTTTTCTCGTGTCTATATTGAGATAGTTTAGAGTCTCGCATATACCTAGAATAAAAGTTTATTAAAGTTTCAAAATCTGCCTTAATTTTTTCGTTTGACTATTTATATTATATATATATATATATATATATATATATATATATAAAAGAACTAATGATAATAAAATTCATTGGTAAATTTTGTACTTCCTGAAATCCTTTGATTATCCTGGGGTTACACATACCACTGTCTTAGATACACTGATAAAAAGCGCTCAAATGTGTTGGCTAAATTATAAAGCTGCCTTAGTACATAATATTCATAAGGTGAACAGATGTACACATTAAAACTATCATTAATATATCGAATTTTAGGTTAAAAGGGTAGAAATAATAACCTCGATATATATAGTATGCCCCTCCTGAAATAAGCTTCTGGAAGCGCCAGAGCATCCTTTAGAACACATCCAACTATTGATTCCAAGCAATAAAACCAGTCTTACATCCATGTGAGATGTAAGGTGGAGCTGCTCCCCATGTTGCCACGTGTCCTCCTGGAGTACAACGATGTGGAGTTGCCTCTAAACACAGTTCTGAAACCTACATCAAGCTTGCAGTTGATGTTTACAACAGACTTAACTTACCTCATAAGAATGAGCATAGGAATAAAATTCGTGTGGTGGGAGGATGGAGTGTTTAATTAGGGGTGTGCAAAGTCCGCTTTGTCAATTCAAAATAAAGTCAAATCGAAGTTGGAATATTTAAAAAAAGTTTTAATTTTGGATAAAAAAAATACTAAAGTTTGCATTACAAGGTAATAAAATTGATAAAATGTGATATTTAAAAATAGTTAATATATTTGATATTTTATGATAAATTAAGTTATTAAAAAGTTAAATTCAATTATTTTAGATTTTTTTATGCAAACACTTATTTGTGATGTAAATATCAGCAGAAATAAATAAATAATAAACATAAATGTGTACATAACTTTTTTTTCTTTTGTTTTTGCTAAGCTTTGTAATTGTTGAATCTGTAATTTTACTTTCGAAACCAAGTCAAAGCGAACAAATATTCAAAGTGAAGTTAAAGTTTTTGAAGCTTCGCACACCCCTACTATTTATAGTAGACCTGTAATAATTTTGAGTTTTTATTTATAAAAATAAGGTTATTTGGAATAGAGCACTAAAATAAGTTGTTTGTGTTAAGAAGGACAGCAAGCAAACTTACCTTATTGACTGTTTGGACAAAACACTAATACCACACAAAAACACACATTTTAAAATCCAACTTTCTCTGAATGTGTTTTATGTTAATTAGTGTTTATCTACGCAATAATTCAGATAATTTTTCTGGCTATCCTCTAATTATAACAGTAATACCATATATCCGACAGCTAGAAAAGTTACTAGATCTACTTTCACATCAAGTCATTTAAGCTGCAGCTGTCACTTTTTATAGATATAGATAAATTTGTCAGGCAAAAGATCTTACAACTATGCACAAAAATATGCATCTCGAAGTTGGAATTTTAAATTTTTGATTATATTTTTGGAAAAAAAACTGGGTCAGAAGAAATAAAACGAAGATATATTTTTCTGTCTGTTTAAAGCAAAAAAAATTAGCATTACCTGGGGTAACCAACCACAAAATTCATTGGGTGATTACCCTGGCCAACACCGGGTACATCTGTTTGTCACAAATATTGTTCAAACCATTTATATGGTCAGTTAAAAATTGACATCATAAATTAATTTGTAAAATATATCAATGTACAATAATACCAGCTAGTGTATTATCTATCACAATGTCTAGACTCATCAAGCTACAAGGGAAATCAAATCCCTGCATTCATTTAAACAAGATCTACATACTTCTACTAATACTGTATCCACTATCAGCTGAACTCCTTATCGAGATGTAAAAGGAGTTTATTGACTTGTTGCGTGATTCTTATCACAAGAAGGTACCCTAGAAGAACACTCGGCAGAGACACAAACAAGCCGAGTCCTTCGAACATCAGCTTGGGGGCAAACACCTTCCACGTCATGAGGTGTCTGCAGTGCATCGCTCCGGCCAGCATGCAGGCCAGCATCTGAGACAAACACACAGACTTAAATATGGCATACTTTGTAGTTCATGATAGGCCTTGTATATGTACTTACTCTGTGTCCTCTTATACACACTTCGTAAGCAGGGCTGTGGGGTTGAAGTCAAAGTTGGAGTTGTAAAAATGTATCGATTCCGGCTTCAAAATAAAAAGTTAGAATATTATAACAATATTTTATACCTTTTTTTTATTATTTAGGATCAAAATTTGTAATTTGGATTGACAAATTTATTTAAATATACATTCACAATGTCATGAAGTAATCTGTATTGGAGCATTTTACTATGGTAAATTTGTTATTACTAATTAATACTCTTAGACATTTATGAAGAATTCAGAGTTAGCTAGTAGAAAATTAGAGGAGTTGGAGTGGAAGACTTGGCATACCGACCCCAAAGCCCTGTCCATAACCTTAATCAGATGATATGCTGTAAACCAATGGGAGAGTATAATATGTGAAGGTCCGATGTTTCATTCGACTTTTCTTTTCTTGTTTTTATTTCGTGTTGACACACGATGAACACAGAGTTGCATTCTAATGCTATAATAAGCATAGCCTGGCTAACTATCAAACAAATCAAACAAATTCCAGGGGTAGTCCAGAGGGTCTATGTCTTTGGTGGAAGGATGACTCATAAATCACATGTTGACTTTTAGAAATGAGATTAGTATGCTCAACTGGTACAAGCATTAAAAAAAAGAGAGTCATGGTCTGTATTAGCTGGATGAAAAATGTTATTTTGACTATTGTTAATTATTATTATTATTATTATTATTATTATTAGCACCGCGTCTTACTACCCATTCGGGTTATACGCACTTACGCTAATGTGTAATGGTAGGTGATTGTGAGATGAAATGAAGGACCTACAGTTTAACGTGGAATCCGAACCACGGTGGAGGCCTGGCATTCCTCACATTCACAAGATGTCTTGTCAGAGGTGAAGGAAGGGTTTGATAATCAGATAAATCTGTGCCGGGACCGAGGATTGAACCCGGCCGCCAGCATAGAAGTCTGACACCTTACCCCTAGACCACCAGGTCACCTATTGTGAATTAAAGTTGCATATTTTTATTAGTGAATAGGTAAAAATACCAACACTTTGATCTAATTCGCTGACTTTTCCCTGACCAAGAAAATTCCCTGACATTTCCCTGCTGGACACCCTGTTATCATGTATTGCACCTTATTCAGCAGTAAGCTGTGTGAAGTTTAAAAATTTTGAATCTTGCTAGAATTCATATTTGATTTGAAACTATATATCTTAATATTATAAAGATTCAAATTAGATTAAAATTTTTGAATCCAAACAGGTTCCAGATTTGGATTCAATTGAATTTAATCCTAAATCTGAATAGTTTAACTTTTTAAAGCAATTGCCATGAAGCCATAATTTTATCTGAGCATAAAAGATTGAAAAATGTGTAGAGTTAATCATCTATTTGTTATTTAAGTACGGTTTTAATCTCCTTATCTTTCTTATGGGATTCAAGTTATTTTAAATAGATATAACTTTGCCTGATATCTTTGTTTGGATTTGATAAAATTTAACTATAAAATATTTGATTCAAAACATTTTCATTTTAAAATACTCATTTTGGATTCGATTCAAAATTGAAAGCCTTGTATTGGAACTGGTTTATTCGGCGGCAATGAAAGGACTGCAATTTAACTGCTAACCATGAAAATAATAGTGACCATTCCTCACCCTGGCTCCTATAAAAAGTGTGTACTTGGTGCACAGGTCGAACAGGCCATGATAAAGTAGGTCATCCCTCTGGTAAAGAAACAGCTCTCCCTTCTTCAAGTCCTCCATGACAGGGTCACCCAAGGACATCAAGCGAGGCGCCATCACACGGATCTACAAACAACACAATTTCTAATGAACAGGTGTTGATATAAGGGCATGACCTACACTCCAACCTCAAAAATAAAGGTATGTTATATTTGGAAGAAGATACAGGAACGGTGGATAGAAACATATAAAAGGGAACAAACACGATCTGGCTTTTACAATGAAAAGAAGAACACAGTTCACACTTTACATTGCTGCCACTGGACAAAGAGGTAATGGCTGTCTCTTAAGATTCGGATGGACACCTACTATATAAGAACGATAAATTTGTTTAGTAAGTTGTATAGTAGCGCCTAACTCAGGTGAATGTTGATTTTGTTGGTCAATTGGCCTCACTGTGTACAACACTTATAGGTTTAGTCTAACATAGATTTATTTATAACGTTGATTCATAGCTGAGATGTCTTGAGATTGCTGATTATGTCTCAAAGTTAATTTGTATGTGATAATAAAACATGGCGCAGTCGGTAGTGTCTACAGTGAATTACCTGCCTCGGTGGCGTAGTTGGCTAACGCACTTGTCGTATTGAGCTCGACTGCTGAGGATGGGGAGATTGAGGTTTAAATCTCGGCCGGGTGAACTGGGGGTGGTTTTTTCCTAAATGGTTTTCCACTCTCCCTCCACGAAAATGCGGGTTCACTTCCTCTAATTAAACCTTCCTAATTCCTAATCCATTAGCGTAATTAGTACATAAAGCGTATAACCGAAGGGTAGTAAGACCGGTGCTATAATATTATATATTATTATTATATTACAGTGAATTGTCTGTGATTCAAATTTGTGGATACAACTATCTCGTCCTGTAATGAAGCAGTTATCAATATGGAGTTTAATAAACCAAAGTCGCTTGATCTTGCCGGAGATTTGGCGAAGAATTTTGATGAATTCCAGGAAAAGTTCTAGAATATTTTGAGGTGACAGAGACTGGAATAAAATCTGTAGGCGTGCAAATAGCCAGGCTAAAAAACCTAATAGGACGAGATGCTGTTCGACTTTATAAAACCTTAACTACCATAAAACCTGAAGAAGAAACAGTGAATGGTATATTGTATGTTCTTAAATCTCACTGTATTCCGAAGAAGAATGAAACCATCCTTGCGTTCAATTTTTTTAATAGGAAACAATGTCTCGGTGAACCGTTTGAAAACTTCTACGCAGAACTCAGAGCTCTTGCCAAGCCTTGTGAATTTGGTGACCAGGAGGATAAGTTGCTGCGTGCGCAAATAATATTGGGCGTGAACTCACAGTCAATAAAACAACACCTTCTTAAGGAGGACACTACCCTACACAAAGTTGTAGAATATTGCAAATCAGTGGAGCTAGTAGACATACACTTGAAAACCAATTGAAGATGGAGGGGATCCTCGCAGAGTGATATATTTAAAGTTAGTAGAAAAACAAATCCCCCCCCCCCAAGCATCCCATGCAAAATCGGTGCCACCTTCAGAAAACAGGACAATCAAGAAGTTGGAACAATCTGCAGCAGACTGAACTGTTACGTCCCGATCCCAAAGAAAATCTTAGTGTGTCCAGAAGAAAGTTTAGTGAAAAGTTTGTTAGAAAAGCGTGTTACTTGTTGTGGTTATGACCATCTAAAGCGGCCTTGTCCCACAATTAATAAGCGATGTAATCGATGCCGAGGTATGAACCATTTTTCCAGAAATTGTGTTGCCACAAATAGTTTTTCTAGTGGTCGTAGTGCTTTTGAACTAGAAGCTATGAACGCTGATAATAATGTTGCCAATCAGACTTCAAATGTTGGTGAGTGTAGTTATTTTTGTCAATTTCAAGATAGTGATGATACTCTTTGCCCCCTGTTTCAGGTTATTTAGATATAGGTTCTCTTTCAATTATAAATTCTGTAAATACCAATCGTCATCGGAGCATTACATTGCTAATTAACTGCTGTTCTTCTAAGCTCGCTTCTTGTTTCGAGGAATTGGGAGGTGCGTCGTCCAGGCCCAGGTCGAGAAGTCGCCGCTGCAGTTTTTTATTTGAGAGGCATTTGATAGGTGTCCTAAAGTTGCACCCTAAAGTGTTTTTTTTTTGCAATTATAACATAAACCGTTCATAATGTTAGAGTGTTTGTTAAACTTAATAAAAAATAGAAGATAATATTGTCTATAAAACCGGTTCTTATAGCTTTATTTATAGTCCAAACCATTTTTGTACAATCTCGACAATCTCAAAGTGAAATGTTTAGCGTATAGTTAACATTTGTGGAGTTTCCCTTCAAATTATTTTCCTATTACGCCCAGGCTATGTTAGTTAGGTTTGGGGACTATTTTCATATTTTCCGAGAGTACTAACATCATGAGAAATGTGGTAGCTCGCAGCTAGCAGAAGATTGAAAGAACTGCCAAAATAAAAACCAAATTAAAAATAAAATTGTTTCTGTGAAAGTTTTGACTGCCAAAAGTGACAACAAATCAACATATTATGTTCATTGCAGATCATATGATTTGGTTTATGGATAGATAAGATTTGATCTAACTTTTGTTAGCTGTTAGTTACCTACACCCCTATAGTGGATGAACTATATTATCCACTGGTTACATAGAGAGGCGCCAAAAAGTGATACCGCCCGGTCGCAAAATTTACCTCGGGCCATCCTTAACTTTACAGCATTGTCAACCAAAGAGCATTAGAATAAAATTTGTTTCAAAAACCTATATCAAAAAGTATATATATTTGTTTATAGCTAAAAACTTATCGGTTTTATAAAAATATTTTGCAATTTTTACATTTAATAGTACTACAACTTTAAAATAAAATGATAAGTTATTATGAGTCTCAAATAGTTGAAAAATAATGAAAATTTGAAAATCTCCCCTATGTAAAATACCCTCAAAGACATGATCATGAGAAAATGAAAATTTATACCTTGTTTATAATGATAAACAGTGTTTAGATATGAAGTTTAATCAAAACCATTAGAGCGAATTTCAAGAAAATATATTTATTCTCTTTTTGCCTTTCAATAAACATGTCTTAAATTTAGGGTTAGATTTCTAATTCCAAAAACCCCTCAGGGTGGGAGGACCTAATGAAAACTCCAAATACAAAGTTTTAGCACAAACGGTAAAATGGTTTTGGCTCTAGCCCAAGCCAAGGTAAAAACAGTCAGAAACAACATTTTTAGTTTAAGCGGGTTATGAAATGTCGACATTTATCAAAATCTCGATTTCAAATTTTTTAAGTTCACAATATTTTCGCACCGAGGTGTCGAGACAAAGTGAATATATGCTTACAAAGCTTAGTTAGCCCCAGCGGTGTTCTAGCCATTGCTTGCCATTGATTTGACCGCCATTGATGGGGAGGTCGAGGTTTGAATCTCATCTGCTTGAATTGAAGAGGGTTTTCCTGTTAAATATGTGTGTGTGTGTGTGTGTATGTATATATATACCTTTAACGGTTTTCCACAAGTGATTTATCCCTCTGGTTTTCCCATCTTCACTCCATGCAAATGTGGGTTCACTTCCTCTTAGCTACATTCCTCATCTCTATCCATTAATATTAAGCCATTAATAACCTGTGTTCTGAAGGTAGCAATAAAAAAGAAAATACTTGGTTTTGGATGGTTTATAATCATATTATAATAATAAAAGATTAATAATTTTAAATGGAAATATGGTTTAACAAGTTTTATTTAATTCAGATTTTTTTTAGATCTTAGAATATAATGTTCTTGTTAGTATGGTGTTCGAAAAAAGCTAAGAGTAGGGCCTATTTGTAAAGTGAAGTAGGCGTACAGTAAGTAAATTATATTTAATCGAAATGGAATTTAAAAAATTGCCATTTTTAGCCAACTTTGGCTACTGTTTTCTAACTCATTAAAATTTTTTTAAAGATATTTACAATTTCTTCTAACAGGCTATCATATAAAACCAAGTGTGGTTTTCACTTTGGTTTTTCTATCTTCTGTAAAAACAAATTGTGGTGTACTTATTTTAATTCTAACTTCCTTATACCATGTATTTAAATAATTAGCATAAGTATTGACCGTAAACACTATGTCACTGAAAAAAAACAAAAAGGGCCAAAATTTTTTTAAATATAGGGAAGAAAATATATTTTTATATATTTGTAACTCAGAAAAATTATAGTTTGACAGGGATTCGAGCCCTTGTCCTTTGATTTTGGATGTCAATTTATAAAACCCTGAGATTGTGCCTCAAAACTCGGCATCACTCCTTGGAGAGTATAATGATGATAACTTGCCTTTTGGTGGGTAGTTATCAACAAAGTTGAAAGGAGGAGAGGGGGGGAGGGGCTGCCTGTGGAATGTAAGGACACTCTGAAAGGGGTGAAGTATAGAAGGGGTGAGAGGGGTTGGTGTGGTGACTGCCACAACTACAGCAGCGCACCTTTGGTGAGGTGATAATACATAGAACTGCTTGGAAGAGAGATTTGCAAAACCTCAAGATGTCCATCTGAATCTTAAATAAAATCAATTGTAACTGTCCAAACCTGTCGACCCATTCATCAAGAGTGTGAAAAACAACATCCTAAAAGATAAAACCAAAAAACACAAAAGGCAGAAAAAGGAAATTGGTAAATATAAGAAATGTATATAAGAACATGTAATAGGAACAAATAACATAAGGATAAACAAAGGTTTAAAAGTCCACATTTAAAACATATCAATGCACTGCCTTGAAAACTACCAATAGATGTGTTATATATGCTAGATTTTGCTACTTTTTCCTGGGGTATACAACTCCATCGATCATTAATTACGCTAACGAGATAAGAATAACATAGGTAGAATTTAAGACTAAGTGTGCCCATATTTGCATGGCAGGAGAGTAAACTATTTTGGAAAAAAAACCTTTGTACATCTAATCAGGATCAATTGAGCCCCATACATGAGTGTGTGACTACCGATGCTTTATCTAAATAAAATAATTAATGAAATTCTGTGGAGCTGTCTAACTGTAACAAGTGATCTGTTGAGCTGGAACAAGTGATCTGTCGAGCTGGAACAAATTACCTTCTGTTGAGCTGTCTAGCTGGAACAAGCAAACTTCTGTCGAGATGTCTAACTGTAATTAGTGACTCACTGTGAATGGGGCCACAAGGAGAAGGGGCAGTGTTAGCCCCATCACCATCTGTGCGCAGAAGGTGTTGAGCCCCACGAGCAGTGCTGGAACCACGTGCGTGTGGAAGATGCCTCCAGTCCCCACGAACGCTGCCTCCCATTGGATGTTGGAGAAGGTGGGCTGGTGACCTGTTCCATAGAAGAAGTAGGAGGCGAGGAACCCCCAGGACAGGACAGACGACCACGGAACGATGAAGAGCTGCTCTGAAAAATAAGTGAAGGTGTGGGTTGTGTTAGTGTAGTTCATGCTACACTCGCCGGTGTGATATATCTCTTGGGGGAAAACCTCTTTTTACAAGAACAATTCTCACCACTTGTTTGGGCTGTAGGCATATATTTACTATGCTGATGTACATGGAATCAGGAAGGTCAATTTAAAATAAATGTAACCACAATTTTGTAGAGGGAGAGTGGGAAACCATTTAGGGAAAATCCCTCTCAGTGCACGCAACCGATATTTGAACCCTAATCTTCCCCTGAATGTCAGACAAGTCTATGCGGAGTGTGATGCCTTAGGCCAGGGGTCAACAAACTTTTTTGGGCCCTGATCGAACAAATCTATCAAAGTTGACACGATTACTTATTGTTTCTTGTTTCTAATTTTTTTTTTAATAATTTTATATTTATTTTTTAAATTATTTATATCCTCAGTACTTATATCCCCTCTTATCTGAAAATAAAATATGGAAAAGTAAAATGTTAGTTTGAAAATAAACTACAATAAAATCTCCCTTAACAAACAGCTCTAAATAACTAGTTTCTCTTTATCGTTAATAGTTTAAATTTTCCCAACAAAATAACACTGGTTCTTATGATAAAACAACTTCCCAATAATGGATTTTTACTTTCTCAAAAATGGGCACGGACATTGCTAGAGACGCATGTTCATGCATACAAATCTCTACACAGTATATCGAAATTGAAAACACCAGTCCATTTTTAATATTTTACTGTATAAATGTTAGGAATGAAAGTGTGAGCAGTACTCTCTGGGGAAAACTACTAAGATAGCCTATGTAATAATGACTATGGTACTTCAAGGTCGTACTTTCAGAGCCTTCAGTGGGGTTGTTCCGTCAGTTAAGTCTGCTCGTGCACATAATTAAGTCTACAGTCCAGAAGTGCTAATGTTCATGTTTCATTTTATTTGCATATTGTTCCTTGTATAATTAAATCTGTACAGTAAGCTACATAAATCCGACACTTTAGCTCAGTCGGTATCATGTTTGTCTACTGAGCTATGGGTACCAGGTTCAATTTGCAGCATGGCCAAAAAATTTATCATCGGAGAAATGGGGGTTTATCCATTCACAGCGATGAATGAACGGCCAGGTACTGGATGCTGTGCTGTCCTAGTCTTAAGTCAGATTATAAGACACATGAAGTTACGACAGGCCTAGCAAGCCGGTAGTGGAAAATATATGGCCTGAATAAAAAACTGACCCAGGCCATAGCCTGGAAACTGTAATGGTTGTGACGTAAAGTAAGTTGTATACAACATTTATTCACTTATCATTATCCTGCTAATTAGATTGTTGTAGTTAATAGCGACAGTATATAGATTCATATAGATGTGTTCAAGCATTATGATTTAAAAAATAAATATATATTTCCTAATAACGAACATTTTCTTTATCTTGAAAGGTGTCTGATATTAAGATATTTCATACCCACTTTTCTTATAAATAATATAGAGGTGCATACCAACTAAACATCTTAAGTCGAATTGCCACTGGAGAGGTGGTAACTGGCAGCTTACAGAAGATTTTTATCACAAACATTGGTTGAAAGTAACTTGTGGAAATAATTCTTATTTTCTTAATAATACTATATTAACAATCAAAATGTTAATAAATGCTTCTAATAGTACTTCACTAAGAATCTCTTATAGTTGGCTTTTTCATAGCTTATTGAAAGAACAAAGTGCCTATATTAATAAAATTACTATGTTTTTTGTTTCACGGTTGTGGCAACAAGATAATAATATAGTGCATAAAATAATTAATTAAAAAGTATGATATCCACACCTATAATTTCTTATAACTGGCCACCAAAATAAATAAACATTTTTTTTAAATTAGAATATTAGTTTAAAAATAAAACTTATTTATTTTGTAAACAGATGCGCAAGACACAAATGAACACGGTTTGTACGACATCATCATTTCATCTGGTTTTCCTCTTGATTTGTGAAGAGGTTGCAGCCTTTTTTAAGCCTCATCTGTAAAGCATTTTTAAGAGAACCACAGACGCTGCTTCCACTAAAAATAAACTTTCAAACGGTTATTTTTTAAGTTCCTGTTTCAATAATGTAAAAACTGTTAAAATAAAAACATAATTGATGACAAATTGTTTGTTGTGAAAGTTTTGACTGTAAAAAGTGACAACGCAACACATGGTCCTGCAGATCATATGGTTTGGCGAATATAAATTTTATATGAAAGTATTAGCACTGCGTCTTACTACCCGTTCGGGTTATACGCTTTAAGTACTAACTATGCTAATGGATTAGGAACTGGAAAGGTTGAATTAGAGGAAGTGAACCCGCATTTGCGTGGAGGGAGAGTGTAAAACCATTTAGGATAACCCTCCCCCCAGTTCACCCGACCGAGATTCGAACCTCGATCTCCCCGTCCTCAACACAACTAGCGGTTAGCCAACTATGCCACCGAGGCGGGTATATATGAAAGTAAATCTGGTCTTTTGCTATCTGTCACTTACTATCATTCTGGTCGTGAATCAACTTTAATATGAAACATATTGTCGTATTAAGAAAAACGTAGCTAGGTGCTCATCAAAGATGGATTGTTACCTCTTCAACATCATTTTGGATTGTGATCATCTTCATTTCCAATGTAGCAGAATCGAGATGATTAGAGACAGAAATAACTTCAAATAAATCTGGTTCTAGTTTTTCAAATTACATAAATCTTCACAAGCAAACTCAGCTCTCAGATTATGATTTTCAGTTGTTTTTCCTGCTCAAAGTTTAGATAGAAATACAAATCACTAACCGTCCTTTTGAAGAAAGTAAAGCGTTTAAAATCTCTTTAATGAAAATTGATTTCCCAAAATGTCAATTTTAATATTAATGGTTAAACCGCAGAAATCTAATTTAATTTGTTGTCTTTGCCTTGCAGTTCCAAATATAGTCTATTAAAGAATGGTATCAATAAAGAGTACTAAAATTAATATATTAGTGATCCATGATCCTCCAGTTCTGGGTAGTAAATAATATATATTTCTTTTAGATAATATTTATAGGAGGAAGCAGCTCTTTGAATCGCCAAAGGACTTTACCTTTATTTAGCAGACAAACATTCATGTGAAGAAGCTGCTATCCAAACTAACAGTCCAGTTCTTCTGTAAATTCTATAAGCAATTTAAATTTTTAATTTCAAGGTGCTGTAGATAATTCTTAAAACCAACCTTCAAGACATTCTCCATAGTTAAAAATTTTCTGCAAAGAACTTAAGTGGAAAATATTCACTTACAATCCAGAAATGACAGAAATTTTTAATCGTTTTGATATAATGAAAGAAATCCTTTTTGAATACTTGTAGACTCATAAACACCATCCTTGTTTAAGCTGATTCATTTTTGAATGGGCAAAATTTCTTCAAAAATGTAGTTCTTAAATTTAACAAAAATATTTACTCTAGTAGTTGCTTCATTTTTCGTATGATTTTCAAAAATTCCTCTACTTTAAAAATCATGAAGCTCATTTCCACAAAAATACTTAATTTAGCTGTGTCAACAATAGCGATTGATTCATCATTTGTAAAATGTAAAAATAAAAATAAAATGGTATCATACATCTGCCTTAAGTTGTTTGATTAAATATGTTGTCATGAGCTTGAATAGACACATCCCAGTGTACACTGAGAGTTGGCCAGACTCGTTAACAGTAAAAGCCTGCTTCAGTGGCTGCATGGTCTAAGGCATCAGTCTCGCAATAGGCTAGACTGTCAGTGACAGAAATATTGCGATTCTAAGCTCAGTTGGGTGTACTGATGGTGATGTCCCTAAATGGTTTTCGCTCTTCCTCCACACAAATGTGGTTACACTGCCTCTAAATTCAACCTACTTCACCCCTAACTCTTAAGCGTAATTAGTACATATTTGTGGTCCTAAATGGTTTTTTGCTATTCCTCCACACAAATTCGGTTACACTGCCTCTAATTTCAACCTTCTTCATCCCTAGCTATTAAGCATAATTAGTGCATATGTGTAGAACCTGAACAAAATTTGATATATTTACAAATTTAGAAGACCCAAAGATTAACTTTGTACTAACATGTAGTTTTTTTAAGCAATTGACTTTAAATTTCCATGTGATCAATCAGTTGATCGTAATCGACTGATTGCCGAATTCCAACTTGGATCATTCGACCATCCAGACGGGTTCCCTTTTAATAAACTCCCTAGCCCTCAACAACTTGTGCAGAAGCCTTACCAGTTTGAAAGTACTAACCTGCGACTATGATGCCCTCTGCATGTACGACGGATAGCATGATGAGCAGCAAGACACACGCTACGACCATCAGAACCAGTGCCTGTGCTAGCACGCTACCCAGTAGCAGGGCTACCAACAGACTGGCAAACACCCCGGCCACCACAAACACAGCGCTGTACACCGTTGCTAGCCCATACACAACCGGGGCCCCTTGATCCTCTTCTTTTTGAGCTCGCGCCCTCATCATCTCCTTCATGTGATTGAATAAACGCGGGATGATGTTCTCCTGGCCATACACAGGGGCCATTACATCATGCTCCTTTAGTAGGTAAAACACGCACAGAGGACGCACAAACAGGCACACAAACGTAAGCGCAACCAGGCAGTACACCACCCAGGGCAGAATGTGCAGCTGCCACGGAAGGAAGAGTTTTGCCCTCGTGTCTTTTGGGAGAGCCTGGAGCACCCAGAAGCCCCCTGTACATACTACCACAACGGTTGGGACGTAGCGCGCCAACATCACAACCGGGGAGAACCCCACAAGGTTCCCGGAACTCCGGAGCCAGATCCGTGCTGCTGTGACAAGCAGGCCTAGGCACACCAGCGTGAAAAGGCAATTGAGTGCTCCATGCCGCCCCTGCTTGTGGGTCGTGCTCGTTTCACATGACGGCTGCTCCTCACGACACGCCCAGTAGTAGTGCGACAGTCGCACCACACCACTTAAAGTCAAGACCAGAGCACCCACAAACATCCGGGACGGAGTTACCTGCACAGAGAACAAACAGTAGAGTAGTTAAATAATTTACTAAGATGGATATTTTTAAAAAATCAATGTATAATTTTGAATCAAATTTAAATATTTTTCTACTAGCCAAAATTAAATATCATATTTTAGAAACATTTTTAGGGATCAGACCTTCAAATTTCTTAAATCTGTTACGATAGTAGAAATTCGAGGATATGAGAAAATATCAAATTTGAAATTTAAAAACAAGAAATGCTTTTTTTAAATTTAAAAATGTAATTTGTTTTAGAGTTCTAATACTGCTTAGTGATTAGTGGTTTATCCAAAATATAATAACAAGAAAAACAAAACCATCAGATTCAAGAACATTAATTTAACACTTGATTGAATTTATGAATTTTATGATGAATGGATTATAAGGTAGAGTGTTAACATTTAGTTGCTATTTGTATTTTACATTATATTTATATTTCCTCTTATGTTCATAATTTTCCTCAAGATTCAGATTTGGATTTGAGATTCAAAGATAAATTGGAGATTCAGATTTGTAAAATAGTGGATTCGATTCAAATCTTACTATTTTCTATAAAAAGTTTAATCAAGCAAAAGTCTGACTATTAGAATCGAATTATGAAATAAATGTTGTAGAATCCAAACAAGGATCTGGTTAGATTTGAATCCAAACTAGATTCAAATTAAGGTTCAGAATTTTGAAATTCTATTCTAAGACTTATTTTTTCCACCACATTTTAGTAACCATTCATGTTACCTGCATACAAATTACATTAGTGGACTATGGGTAAGAAAGGTATAACTTGGAGGAAATATTGCCGCATTTTTGTGGAGGAAGAGTGGGAAATAATTCAGGAAAAACTATCCTCGATTCATCCTGCTGAGTTGTGAACCCCAACCTCAGCGGCAAAGTAGACCAGGCGTATGAGTGCTGATTGTACTAAAAGGTGTTACCTGCATCTTGACCCAGCTGGACACCACTTTGTCCGGGGTCTTGCCCTTCACGTTGACTCCTCCGTGTCTGGTTGGGCGATAGTTGTACACCAACCACCAGAGCTGAGTGAGGAGCAGATAGGAGAGTGATCTGGACTCCTCGACCACATAGCTATTTGAGAAACTACCACAAAGGCTGAAACAAGACAATCAATTGGTTTGAAACAAACCATTAGGCAAGAGTGAGTTCTTGAAAGTTCGATTTAGAGTAGATGATCAAAATAGATTCAAAAAGTTGTGGACTAGTTTTCTTTTATTTTGATGGATTGAATAGTTTAGCTATTATATTTGTTAGTTATGATTAAAGCCACATCTAAACATCATATTCTTTTAATTGAAAAATGGCACCTTGGTATGATATCGAACTCGGGACCTTGGCTAATTACGCCAATTATCTAACCACTGAGATATCCCGGAATAATCCTGTGCCAATGGTTATCCTCCACTCATATTTTAAGGCAGAGTCTGTGACGGACATGTGGAAATTGTCGGCTACAATTGTGTGAGCAATTATAAAATCATGAGCTATCAGATAATGCAGATACCATTGATTAGGTAGTTGGCTTTTGCAGCTGATAGTTCAATTACAACTGTACGAATGTGGCTATCAAGATGGATTACATAGCTATGCTATTATATTTCTAATATATTTGTAATATAATAGCATAGTTATTTAATACATCATTATAGGTGCATTCGTACAGTTGTAATTGTACGGCAGCAAAAAGCCAACCAAAGAGTTGATGGTGGCTGTGTTATCTGAGAGCTCATGATCTTTATTAATCACACATTTGTAGCTGACAACTTCCGCACGTCCGTCACAGACTCTGCCTTAAAATATGAGTGGAGAATGAACTTGGGCACAGGACGATTCCTGGGTATCTCAGTAGTTAGAGCATTGGTATACTAAGCCAGATATCTCAGTGGTTAGAGCATTGGTATACTAAGCCAGATATCTCAGTGTTAGAGCATTGGTATACTAAGCCAGATATCTCAGTGTTAGAGCATTGGTATACTAAGCCAGATATCTCAGTAGTTAGAGCATTGGTATACTAAGCCAGATATCTCAGTGGTTAGAGCATTGGTATACTAAGCCAGATATCTCAGTGGTTAGAGCATTGGTATACTAAGCCAGATATCTCAGTAGTTAGAGCATTGGTATACTAAGCCAGATATCTCAGTGTTAGAGCATTGGTATACTAAGCCAGATATCTCAGTGGTTAGAGCATTGGTATACTAAGCCAGATATCTCAGTGGTTAGAGCATTGGTATACTAAGCCAGATATCTCAGTAGTTAGAGCATTGGTATACTAAGCCAGATATCTCAGTGTTAGAGCATTGGTATACTAAGCCAGATATCTCAGTGGTTAGAGCATTGGTATACTAAGCCAGATATCTCAGTGGTTAGAGCATTGGTATACTAAGCCAGATATCTCAGTAGTTAGAGCATTGGTATACTAAGCCAGATATCTCAGTAGTTAGAGCATTGGTATACTAAGCCAGATATCTCAGTGGTTAGAGCATTGGTATACTAAGCCAGATATCTCAGTGTTAGAGCATTGGTATACTAAGCCAGATATCTCAGTGGTTAGAGCATTGGTATACTAAGCCAGATATCTCAGTGGTTAGAGCATTGGTATACTAAGCCAGATATCTCAGTGGTTAGAGCATTGGTATACTAAGCCAGATATCTCAGTGGTTAGAGCATTGGTATACTAAGCCAGATATCTCAGTGGTTAGAGCATTGGTATACTAAGCCAGATATCTCAGTAGTTAGAGCATGGTATACTAAGCCAAAGGTCCTGGGTTTGATACCCGTGTCTATGTGTCCATTTTTAAATTTAAATATCATGACTTTTATTTTGCTAACAAATTATATTTTTTAAACTTAAGTAATAACCAGGACCTAGATCTTGATGACAGGTTTTTTTTAAGGCTAATCACAGACAATGCTGATGTGCACATAAGTTCTGTTTATGATCTCCTGGATGTAGAAATGTTTTTATAAGTAATTTTTGTGTTCATTTTTTGTTATTTGGAATTCAGGTAATATTTTCTTGGTTTGTGTACTTTGTGTGTCATTTTTAAGGCATTTATATTGAATAAGTTTATTTTTAAACACTAGGCCTATGGATATTTTTAGAGGTATACATACTCAAACATAATTTTTTTCAACAAAAGAGAAGATAATGTAATTGTATCCTCTTTTCTTGTTTGGTTGTAGGAGGAAGATATTTTGCTAATCAAAATTATTATATTTACCAGAATGTGTTTAGTTGTTAAAGGCTTTTTGTTAAATATCTATTATTTAGTTTCCATTTGTAAAGTGTGTGTTTGATTTAGCTGTATTCATTCATTACAAGTTTTTGTTTATATTTGTAGTTTTTTTTTTTGCGAGTTTGAATTTTTTTGAGGTTAATTGTCGCTCAACTATTAATTTATTCATTGTTTTGTTGGTAGACATATAACGCGAAAATTTATCTTTTGTTTTGGATTGTTATTAATTATAAGAACCACTTGAATTATTTATTGTTATCCTTTTAAGTTCAAGTAAAATATCAGACACAACATAGAGAGACAAGAATTAAATGACGTGTCGAATATTTGTTATTTACCTTTGTTATTTACCGGCATAGACAAACAAAAGTTATTAATTTGTTCAATAAACTTTGTAAAATCAACAACCTGTGTCTTTGCTGTCCCAAAAGTCAATAAAGAGTTTTAGGTGATCAAGTCCAGGCCTTGATGATAGCAAATATCAAGTCACCCTCATGGGGACACAGGCCAAAAGCAGGCTTATGTTGTCTGATTTTCTGGTGATTGGGAGATCAGTGTTAGAATACTGATCGAATGTGCCAAAGTAGATTTTTCCTAGATGGTTTCCCACTCTTCCTCCACATCAATTTAGCTATATTTCCTTTAAATTAAACCTTCCACAACTTTATTAATGTAATATAATTAACACGTTCACGAGAGGAAATGAAATTCAAAGACAATAAAAAAAAACTAAACTATTGTCAGTTTAATTCTGATCCATGTACCTGCAGGCCAATAGTAAGCGCCCCACGCGGTCAGAGAGCCTCCCTTCACTCAGCCAGCGAGACACGATCACCGTCCAGTGCTTCACAACCACACTCGCCAACAAGAACATCGAGACCAAAGACGTCGAGAAGTAAAGTGCCACATCTATGCTCTCAATGCTCCCCGCGAGATAGCACAGCGCGCTTCCGACCACAGTCACTCCCACGCAGGTCAGACCTACAACCAGGAACTTACCGTCCAACACTTCTGTCAGTCTGTCCTTGGGCAAACCACTCACCATAACAAACATAAAAAACAAAGAGAGGAAAACCACCCACAGTCCGTGAGACATCAACACCGAGTCGAACTGTATCCACACTTCCTCGCACATTTCCCTGACAAGGCCAAGATACTCGGACGCTTCTCTCATGACGTCTTTCACATCCTCCTCGCGGTACAGGTCGAACATCTTCTTTTTGAGTGAGTCGTAAGCTCTAGCTAACACGTCAAGCTTTTCTCTGGAGAATTGCTTGGTGTTGGTCGAATATTGGCGGATATACAAGGACATCTGCTCGATGTTGTTCCACGTGGCTTGCAATGCTACCTGTGCATCTCGGAGGGAGTCCTGGGAAGATGGTAGCACATCCAACACCACACCACCCAAGTTAGAGAAGGGTATGGGAACACCGAGAAGTGTCGCTAATGACGGGACCAGGTCCACTTGTCTGACTGTTTGAGGACCTTCCATTGACCGGAGGTTTATCAGCGATGAAGGAGAGTGAACAAACATGGCTGCCGTCACTTCCGCTTCACTGCTGCCCCCGTGATCCCCTGGAAACAGATGCTGGGAACTATGGAAACAAGTTGTGATTAGGGATGAGGAAGAATAAATGTTGTATGAATGAAAGATCTGTCTCACATTGCAAATGATGTACACTTCGTATTTAATGGGACAGCTGTTGAAACGCTTTTAGTCCAGCATTTTATGCTCTGACAAATTTTGAATTTAACACCATTAGTTTGAGGGGTGGCCACCAGGACATTGCTATTGATAGTACAAAGGTGCTAAAATTGTTTATGTCGACAGCCAAGTGTTTTGGTTATATTTTTTGTTTTGGCTTGTATTCTGGCTGCATTTTAGCCCTTAATTATGTCTTCTAAGAGACCAAGAGTTGTGAAAGGTGGTGTATATTTCCTTTTTTAGCCTTTATTCTATATTGTATGACATAGCAATAAGTATGTAGAGTGTTATGGCAAGTCTTGGGGATAGGCATGAGGGGTGTATAAAGAGCTCTTAGGAGTGGAATTCTGTTGTCCGTTAATTGTCAGGTCCCAAGGGTGCTGGACTGAAAGAGTTTCAACCTGTACAGGTTTGGTTATTGGTTATCCAAGCTATGTGTACAAGATATGGATGAGATTAAAGGTTATAAATTGTTTTCTTGGTTATCCAAGCTACAAGAAATATATATAAGGACGTGTTTTAGGGTGATGAATTATATATTTTTTTGAAACACAATTTAATAATCAATTTGGTATAATCCTTCTTCCCACATCATATGCTGTACCTTGTTTTTTTTATATTCAAAGTTATAGGAACAAATCAAACTATAGAGCACAATCTTTATATGTGATGAAGTCAGTTATTTAGGATTACATGCTTCTCAACAAGATATTTGTAAAGAGAATTAAAGCGTCATCATGAATAAACTGCTCAATTAATGTGTTTACCGGGTGTGAGACAGGAGTTATATAACCAATGTCCAGTATAAAAAATACAGAAATAGCTTCAGTTATAATATAGCTTCCTGGTAAAATAGGATTAACATAATAACTAGGTAGCTAATAACTACGAATGGAGGCTTGCAGGTTGTTATTATTATTATTAGCACGCGTCTTACTACCCGTTCGGGTTATACGCACTTACGCTAATGTGTAATGGTAGGGTTATTATGAGATGAAATGAAGGACCTACAGTTTAACGTGTAATCCGAACCACGGTGGCGACCTGGCATTCCCCACATTGCAGGTTGTTACCAGGGCAAGAAAGGTTTGATGGGACTGTACTACTATAACTATTCCCTACCCTCATTAACCATTTGACCAACCACATGTACACTATAATGTATTGAACTAAATATATGAATATATGTTATTAGCTTTAAAGTGCTAGGTTTGGTATTGACTGAGCGGGAACAATTTACTAGTACAGCCCCATCAATATTCCTAGCCTTATTAACAACCCACATACCTTCCCTGCCAAAACTAAGAGAGTAACTAACACACCTGTATTTGTCATCCCATGATCTCCAATCACAAACAACATGGTATTGTTCTCAATTGCTTCCAACACATCGCTGGAACAAGGAGACAAAGCATTCAAATTAGATTATAATAGTCACCAAGTTCTAAAGGCCTATTGTAGCCAAGTTGATAGTTCATTTATAAATAATTGATTTTTCATTAAATTAATGCATGTCTTATTAATTGTCTGGGCTGTTAAATTAATAGAGATGAGTAGTTAGAATTTTAGAGTGAATGTGTCTATATTTTTATGGAGGGAAAATCTCTAAGTACATCCAGCCAGGATTCGAATCCCGCTCTCTCCATCACCGGCTATACAATAAAATACGGGTAAGACAAGTTAGACCATGCACCAGGACTGCCAGTGTTTCTCAAGTCAAGGACATGATCTGTTTTAGAGCTCACAGCCAAACTTCAGTAAGGATGTGTATCTGCTGTTCCTAGACCTGTTCATGAGCTAGTTCAGGGGTGTCAAACTCAAACAGGTGTGAGGACTGCATTATATCACTAAGGGGGCATTGCGGGTCATATACGAGACATATTTATTACATGTTTACTTTATACTTTACGATAAAACTGCTATTTTCTTGTTCCATTCCTGTGTGAGCCTATTTAAATACTCCCGTGGGTCATATGCTTGTCAGCCCTGAGATAAGCACTAAGCCTAAGTTGTAAAGTGAAGTGGGAGAGAAAATTAGCCCTGCCGTGAGCAGGAGAAACTCAAAATATGCCCCCTTTTCATGAATAGAGAAATAAATTGGGCTACAACTTTTTAAAATACTGGATATGCTTAGTTTGGATTCTTACCTAATGACTGAATTCATTTCTTTGAGTTTACGGCTCATCTCGTGATGATATGGTCCATATCTATGGCCGCAGTGGTCCACACCTAGAAAATGTGCTATTAAAAGACTCCAGTCACTCTTTTTGATTTCTACTATCAAATTGTCCAATATCCCGGAATCCACAGTATCCAAATCCCACACGTTGAACGAAGGGAACGGATACTCGCGGATAAACCTGCCCGGATACAACCCAACCCATGTGTCGTCCCCCATGAACACCACAGTTTTGTTTTGGGTGGTCAGTTGGTCCAAGAGGTTATCTTCGTTGATTTCTGGAGTCGCGAAATTGGAGCCTACGTCGACAAACGTAGGCAAAGTTCCAGTTGTGAGAGCTTTCAACCTCTGCATCGTCGTGGTCGGCGGATCGGCAATAAATTTAAAAAGTTTAGAATTATTTGGTCGACTGCTGATAAGCTCGTGAACAACAGTGAATTTGTTTTGGAAAGCTTGTGCTTCATTTTCTTGTAGGGTTATATTATAATCCATGAAATCAAATTTTAAAGCATCGATTATGAGTAAGACCACTTTGGTATTGCTTGCAGCGCAGATAGGTAAACTAATAGGCCTATGTCTATATTCCTCAGATGACTTGCGAGTAAGAAAGTCGTCATCCCATGAACACAAATCGCTTGAGTTGATCACAATATCTTCGTCGCTTAATTTATTTAAATAACCGTGATATTTATTTTCACAAAAAATATTGTTTCGATATTTGCATGTTGCTCTTTGAGGTTGAACTTCCCTGTGGAGTAGGAATCCACGAACAAAAAGTAACACACCGGATACAATTAAATAAGAAAACCAAATAAATAACAAAAAATATTTCCAATGTATACTCATTTTTTATTTTGTTTAAATAGAGGTCACAATAATAAATAATATTTAGTATTACCCATGTTTCACATGGGCTAGGCCGGTGAGGGCGAGGTTTGTTATTGTTTTTATTTTAACATTTTCATTAGTCTTTTGTTTTGTTTGCAATGTGAGATTTTAATTACCCTACAATAAATTATATTTATAGATTAGTGAGGATGTATAATGATATAACGTTTAAATGTATATACACATATAAAGAAACAAATATTTGAGTTTTATTTTATACATATATCATCAAATTTAAGAGAATTTTTAAACGTAGTGTTGTATTACTTGTATAACTTGTATGTTTGTTTAAACATGGCTACATACGCCAGACGATTCGTGTTTTTTAACAGTAATTACAAGCCAGTAGTCAATAAAAATCTTTTGTGTACTTCTCATTTGATGTCCAACCGTATGGTAAAACATTGTAATTACATAGGAAGTAGATATAATTTCAATTCAAGTCGGATATTGTATAATAGTAAATTGTCCAGAAATTCTAGGATAGAGGTATGTTCATGGTACTCCACACAAAACGAAGAAAAAAAACACTGCAATATTGGAACTATCGGGCACGTAGATCATGGCAAGACAACATTGACAGCAGCAATCACTAAAGTTTTAGAACGTGATGGCCTTTCTAAATATATATCATACGATGAAATAGACAAAACCCCAGAAGAAAAGGCTCGTGGCATTACAATAAACACAGCGCATGTCGAGTACAGTACAAACAAAAGACATTACGCCCATACAGACTGTCCAGGGCATTCTGATTACATTAAAAACATGATTTCTGGCGCATCACAGATGGACGGTACAATCTTGGTGGTAGCAGCGACTGACGGACAAATGCCCCAAACTATAGAACATCTGTTACTTGCCAAACAGACTGGTGTAAAGAATGTGGTTGTATTTATAAATAAGGTGGATCAGGTAGACGAAGAAGTTGTAGAACTGATCGAAATAGAGATTAGGGAACTACTTTCAGACTTTGGATATGATGGTATTAATTCACCCATTATTTGCGGTTCTGCATTGCTAGCTCTGCAAGGAGACACATCCGAAATTGGTGAACCGTCCATCAGAAGATTACTGAGTGCAATCGATGAACCATACCTAATCCAGTAAGGGATTACACGTCACCTTCCCTTCTGCCAATTGACAATGCTTTTACAGTCCCTGGCAGGGGCACAGTTGTTATAGGGACACTATACAGGGGAACATTGAAGAAAAATGCAGAAGTCGAACTACTAGGTTTTGATGAAAACATCAAAACCACAGTCTCTGATGTTCAAGTTTTCAAAAGATCTGTCCCGGAAGCCAAAGCTGGCGATAACATCGGGGCTTTGTTAAGGGGTGTTCGCCTCCACGTTGTCCGACGAGGGATGCTACTGTGCGCAAGCGGGAGTGAAAAACTTAGCAACCATTACGAGGCAAAGATCTATTTCCTCTCCCGGGCAGAAGGTGGCCGTAGCAAGCCTGTCATGTCTAGGTACATTCAACAGCTATTTAGTAAGACATGGAATATTTCTTGCCGCGTGGATCTAAGCCCCGATGTCGGAATGATAATGCCGGGGGAACATGCCCCGGTGTACTTGACGCTTATGAGACAGATGGTCATGACACTTGGTCAACCTTTCACCATCAGAGAAAACAATGCCACTGTTGCAACTGGTATTATTACTAAAGTTTATGATAGTATTACTATTATTAATTCCAAACTAATTAAAGCACAGTTACCTCATAAAACTACGTAGAACTAGTTGAGTAATCATAGCATATACATGCTAATGACATAATAGTTTCAACAGATTTAAGTTGAATCAATGTTTGTGAAGACATTTATTGTAGGCTATCCAAATTCTCTAGGTTTCTGTGCATGTACTCTTTAAGTTACACCGTTAAAGATGTGGAGAAATGTCTGTAAGATTCCATTTTGATACAGTTTTTGACTGGCAACCGTTTTTATTATTCTCTTCCCTGTAAGAGTATAAAATTTCATATTTCTCAACCCACTTACATTAAACAGAAATTACCATGGCTACAATTTGTTTTATTATTACAATCTGAGCAGGGCTTTGGAGTCTGTACGACAAGCATTCGACTCAGATTTGTCTATTTTTCTACTGTCAGATCCTGCAGACTAAAGTACCAGTATATTTTTATTTAGACAGGGTATTACTACCTGTTCAGGTTATACACCACCAGTATATTAATTAGTAAAATGCATCAATACATATACTTCATGGGAAGCTCCTTTGGCATTGTGAATTTATATTTAAATAAATTTTTCAATCAAAGTTACAAATATTAGTTCTAAAGAATAAAATAAGTATAAAATTAAAATAACATATATTTTTATATCACAAGTTTTTATTTTGAGGTCCGAGTCAGTGTATTTTACTGGCTCCATCCAAAATTGCTTCCATTTCAAGACTCCACAGCCTTAACTAAACACGAGATAACTAATTATTTAAAGTATAAATTATTAAAATAAAAAATTAACGGGTGTTAAGTAGAGCCTACCTAGTGTCCGACCAAAGGCCATTTTTTTTTGGCTGAAGTCAAACTTCAATCTTTCTTTTTCACCTTTAGCTGAAGCCAAAGAAATTGCATATCTTGTGAAAAATCCTTATTTTTAAGTTTAATTCAATTTCAGTTGCACTTTAAAGTTAATATTGTGTTTATTTAAATACTATAATAGGTCACATTTTTTATTGATGCTAAATAAAGGACAATATAATGTGATATAAAATAATGTAAAGACGAAATAAAAATATCAACTACTTCTTAATATTTGGCTTTAAAAAAGTAACTAGATTATTTTTTTATTTTCATTGTCATGTCCAAAAAAATATATATCAGTTCTCTTTTATTAAATAGCCTAATAATTATAATAGCCATTGTTTAATAAATCTGATACCAACACAAATCACAACTAATCATTCTTTCTAAAAATTAGATTGCAACGTTATGTAGTAAACACGGAAGGCATTCGGCCACTACTGATTAGTCCATTGACCTGGCGCATGAATCAAACATGCAGCAACTTGTCGATTGTAAAGTTGTTAATCGGCTGCTGACCACTCCTGCACCAGATGCACGAGTGTATGTTAGGTAAATTGAATGAACCTCGGCTACAACGAAAATTTCAGTCGAATTTTGGCAGAAGTCTTATTATTTTATCAAACATGCAATTTATGGCTGAAGCCAATTATTCAGTCGAACACTAGTTTTAAGAAAATTTTTAAAGTTTCTATTAATTTTCTTAAATAACAAATATATGTTTAACAGTGTTTATAAAAATCTTACAAGTATAACATTACAATTTCATGGATCATTAACCATTTGAATCTGATGAAAACTTCCATCAAAAGTGTGTGGCAACTACGTATTTGTAAAGATGATGAAGCAATAATCTCCTCAAGACTATTTGGAGACAGCCATTATGCTTAAAATAATTTCCTCCAACCTCATAAACTTTGGTTTTAATCCCGATGGGGTCAAATGCAGTTGGGGTGTTTGATAGTGATTGAAGCGCTAAATGCTTTAATTGTGTTTGTATAACATTAAAGTATGCTCCACTGAAAATGTTTTTTGAAATTGGTTTCATATAGGCTTACAAATATGTGATTTGTTGAAGTTTATACTTTTTTTATAAATTATAGATATTTAATAAAGTCTAGTTTCCAATAATTTAAAATTAATAACTATTGTAATACTTACTTTATGCCATTAGGAACTTGAAAGTTAATTGCCGCACTTACAAAAAATTACCCCAACTTACCCTATATTGAGCTAGTTCTATCAGTCCACTTCAATCACCTTATCCCTATCTTGAGCTAATTCTATCCAGTCCCCTCATTACACCCTAACTCTTTCAGTTTGTAGTGGTTATGGACTAAATGCTACAGGTCTTCTTACCATTTGACGGGCTGTGTTATGGGCCTGGATTGTGGACCACCAACAATCTCTCAAGTCAGCCACTTGGTGTGATTGTTTGGACATACAACATGAGCCTCCCTGCGCGGCTGTGAATAAATTAAGACGGGCAGGGCACTGGGTCTAGAGCTCAGTTCGACATGTGATATGTTCACCTCTCCTTCCCATTAGTCCTTGTCACCCTGTTGGAGGATTTATTACCTTTAATGGGCATGTTCTAAGTCAGACATTGCCTGCCACTATATATGGGCTGGTTTTAGTCTGTAAAGACACTTGGTTCTAGACGGCTATGGGGCCATTTCTGTTAAATATTGTTGCTTTGCGCTTCACGCATTGATATGTAAGATGGTGAGATCGTCATGGGATAGTTGGCGCTTGTTTAAGGAGGCGTTGTACCATGGTTAATCTAGTTAGTTTTGATAATTTTTGCGCTAACACAATTTGTGTTGATGTTGCTATCGTTGTATAATTGTTATGCCACGGTCTTACACTAAGACTAGTATATTTTTGGCATTTTAATGATAAACCCTTTATTTTTAGGAGCTATGCATTGTACCTTTTATCTTAAATAAACTCTGTATGATATTGTATGTGTGTGTATAAAACTATTGTTATCTATTAGGTTGTTATTCCTTTTGGGTACAAGGCCTATTCTAATATTACCCTCCCATCTGTGTCTAGGTCTTTCCAATGGTTTCTTCCCGTTGGGTTTGACATACAATATCCTGAACACAATTCTAGATTCTTCCATTCACACTGCACCGTAATCTACAAGACTTTATTATCCTAAATGTCTTGTGATGAATACATGATATTTAACTCATCATTAATTAATTTCCTCCACTCTTGCATCCAACACAAAATATCATAAAATGGAATTTTTAGATGCATTTTAATAACTTGGCTGTAGAAAAGCTTTAGGCAAATTTTCAAACAACAGTGAACACGAAGAGTTAATGTCAAGCTCATCTAGTCTAGTTTCCTTGCGATGGGTAGGCTGGGGTTCGAATCCCGGTCAGGTGTATTAAAGGTGTTTTTCCCTCTAGGTTCCTTCCTTGCAAATGAGAGTAAATTTCTTCTTAATCCTAGTTTCCTTGTTCCTAACTTATCTGTGTAGTAAATTACAGATAGCATGGATGGGTAGTAATATATGTTCTATATTGCACAAACAAGAGTTAAAATAACAAAACAAGTTTAATGAGGTAGTTTGTTATTTTACATATTTTGAATAAGGTACTGAAAAGGTGGATAGAAAATATAAAAGGGAACAAACACAATATGACTTTTATAGTGAAAAGAGGAATACAGTTCACACATTACACTGCTGCCACTGGATTATCTTGAAGATAATAGATCATTACCACCCAATCCCCCAAACTATTCATTCTATCAAAACTCATCAGAAGGGAGCATGAAACATACAATGCAACTTCCTAAAAGAGGAAACAAAAAAAAATCACATTAGGGAAGAAAATGAAATTGGTAAAGAATGATGGGACGCTTAGATAATATCGTGTAAAAGGAAGTTGTGTTGCATCTTTCACACTCCCTCCTGACGAGTCCAATAAAAGAGAAACTAGGTCAGAGGATCAGGCAGAAACAATCTAGTTTCTTCAAGAGGCAGCCATTACCTATTTGTCCAGTGGCAGCAGTGTAAAGTGGGAACTGAAGTTTTCCATCCTGCCCACCTGTACTTTCTCCCAAATATGTAAAATTAGAAATCAAAAAGTTATTTTTAATTCAAATAAAACACCAGGAGGCTTATTATGTTTGTTTATTTTGAATTAAGAACTAGTTCAATTACATTACATTAATTATTTTAGACTTAGGCCTACTATATGATATATACATCAGGCAGTTATTAACTATTTATCTAACCATAGTTAGAGATAAGTCAAACATGAATCTTTGAAAACAATGTTTATAACCAAGAGGCCCAATGGCTAAATGATTATACCATGGGAATTAGTATAAATATAAGACCCACCTTGGTTAGCTGGTTTCATGTTGAGCTAGACTGCCGAGGACAGGGAGATCGAGGTTCGAATCTCGGTTGGATGAACTGGGGGTGGTTTTTCCTAAATGGTTTTCCACTCTCCACGCAAATGTGGGTTCACTTCCTCTAAATCCAACCTTGCCAATTCTTAATCCATTAGCGTAATTAGTACTTAAGCATATAACCTGAATGGGTAGTAAGATGCGGTGTTAAAGATAAAGTAAATTTAAGGTAATTAAGTGAAAATTGAAGGAAAAAAGCCCACCCAGGTAAAGAAGAAAAAATGTGGCCAGAATCCAATGCACAAATGTAACATCTCCCTTTCTTCTGGCTTCTTGAGTATTAAGTCACAGAAACATAACAAATTTCTATATTTATGCATCATTGCCTTTATTGAAACCTCCATTTTGAATTAACAAACCCTGATTAACACAGTGAGGTAAACTGTGGCGTAAAATAAAAGGTTAAATTTCCAACATTGGTATGATTTACTCCACATTCAGTGTTAAATTAATAGTCTGGCATCTATTAAGTTTGTCCTCTAATTATGTTGGCGCTCTTTAGTAAGTTTCTGGTGAAAAGAAACTTTGAGGAAATATAATCATTTTATTATGCAATCAAGACTGACAAAATTTGTCTATATTATTAAGTTATAGGGTGTGCAAAGCTTTGAAACCAGTATCAGCTTTGACTTTACTTCAAAACCATATCAGTGTCAAATTCGTTCAGGAAAAAAATTTCGACTTCAACATTTATGGAACATTTACAATAAAAATATTGACAGTTAAAATATTCAACTTATGTACAGTTATTGCTATTTCCCACGTTCAATCAAGAAATATATGGGAGGAGCAGATTAAGTGAGAGGAGAAGAATGATATTGACATTCTGGGCTGTTATTCATATTACAAATACATTTTTTTTAATCTGGAGTATATGAATTGAACTGTATTTGTTTTTTTATTTAGCACCTCAACTTACTACCCTTTCAGGTTATACGTTTATGTAATAATTACGCTAATGGTTTTTAGGGATGAGGAAGGTTATAGTTATAGGAAGTGTACCTGTGTGTGGAGGGAGAGTGAAAAACCATTTAGTAAAAAACACCCTCAGGACATCCAAACAAGAGTCGAACCTTGATACACCCACATCTTCAGCAGGCCAGTCCAACATGGAAGTGACGCCTAAGACCACTCGACCACTGAAACCGGTAGTTGCATGTTGTGAAAGTAGCTTGAGTAATCAGATTAGAACTATAAGTCATTCACGAGCTAAGTTTACCTGGATGACAGCTCGAAATGTTACTAGAAGTAATCCCTAATATATCACTACGCCAACAGCTGACATCTTATCACTTTGGATCACTGTAATGAAAACAGATGGTAATATATTAATGTGATGTGTTTAATATAGGCCAATATTATTTATATATTTATTTAAGGCCGGACACAAACTTTATTTATAGTTTTATTCCCCTTGAAAAAATATTAACACCACTTTCACAAAAACTTCTAGCGAACATAGCTTCAAAATGGCGACTAACTAATCTAAACCATATGATTGAACATAACAACAAACAAGTTTTTTATAATGATGCAGACACGCAGTTGATGTAAATATTTTATTCAGTTAAATATTTCAAAATACAATAAAATAGTCATAAAATCATTTAATGTATGTAAAAAAATGACAACAATTTTCTCTTTTCCAAGTAAATACGATGCCTGTATTAAAAGGTATTGATGTGTGCACTATATTACACAAAATCAGTAACGTTCCAAAACGAAAAATTACTTTTAATTATGTTGTTTTGAGTTGGATAAAAATAAATTATTTAAAAAAATGAAATAGTATGAGAAAACTTAAGTTTACGTTATTTTAAATGTAATATATAACTGATAATGAAAGATCTTTACATTTATAACAAAACAGTGATCTTTTACAAGTGTTGGCAACCCAAAACCTAAACATATGATTTTCAAACTATCATCCAGGTAAAAACCTATCGTGAACGGAATATAGATATTAAAAATATTTGTGCAATAAATCATTTACCAAGTTATTACTCACAATATAATATATTTTCAAGCATAAAACAATTAACAAAATATATTTGAATACCGAATCGGCTTTGAGAATATTTCCTATATTCAATTTAAATGGAAAAAGTACACTTTGCACTCCCCCTATAATTATCTATATAATTAAAAATAATCTAAGAAGTGTGAGTGTGAATTTAATAGCACTGCAATGCACACAGCCAAGACCTAAGCCCAAGCACATCATCATCTGGTCATATTTTTTATTTTTTTTTATATATATATATATATATATATATATATATATATATATATATATATATATATATATATATATATATATATATTTATATATATATATTTATATTTATATATATATATATATATAACTAATTAATAATAATAATTCTGATCTCATATCAATAGTACACATTTAAGCTTATTCATTTGAGCAAATTCTGTAGCATAACACCAGAAATTTGATGAAATCCAGAATACATTTTGTAGTGCTAATTTAATTTCAAACAAAATTTCAATAAAATAACATTCAAAAAATTACTTTCCTTAGTTGTGTTAAGAACTTTTATCTAGGAATGTGTGAGAATCACTTTTTCAGTTTGAGATGAGAATATGATAAGATATTGAGTCACCAGAACAAGATGGGAAAACTTTCTTTGAAAGTAGAAAAATATATATTATGTTTACTAAGGTAAGTTTATAAAGTGCAAATATTCTTTTTGTATAATCTTATAGTTCATTCAAACACTTAAAATATGCCTCGGACACATTTTAAATGCAATTGATAAGATATTGATAGTTATGATGTATACAATTTATAATTGTGCTATTCAGATCCTTGGACCACCGGGTCCTGGGTACAACGCATCTGACCTCGCAAATTGCCACTGCTCTGCGACGTATTTCCACTTGGTCAAATGCAGGAATCATACAAGAAAGATACATTCAATGCTATCGTGCTTTCCTGAACTTTAAATTGTCGTGTTGTACAAATCAATCCTTTGTTATCCACTCGGCAGGGCCACCAACAGGTCTTGTCCATGACACTAATTGAGTGAGGCTAATGATCCACGCTCTGGTCTCGACACGTCTGTTTCCCCGTCTTGCTACAAGTCAACTCCTACTTCAAGTGACCTCTTACTTCAAATGCTCTCTCAATTCAAGTGATCGAGCTCAAACCGCCGACCCTTCAAGCCGCACTGCGCAACCCTACGCCAGCGCCGTCTGGAGGTGGCGTCACTATAGCTCAAACTACAATACTAGCCTGGTGCCAACCTAACCGGCACATAATTTAATGTAGTATTTAACAGTTAATAATGTCGATCTATTAATGAAGGCTATTTTTCAGGTCTTTATGATCTTATTATAAATAATAAATTCTCGATTTGGTTTGTAAACTTCTTAGAGTAGTTATTTACTTTTACATTTTTTTTCAAATTTCTCAAATTTTTGAGATTCATTTTTAACTTTCGAGACAAGTTAAAGATTCTTTGCTCCCATCTCAATCGCGAAATTTTCAAGTCTTGCACGTCCCTACTTTATCCCTTTTTAGTGCTGCAACACATTCTTGTATCGTTTTACAATTTGTTCCAATTTGTCTTGAAGTTATCGCCTTGTATCAATTAAGAATTAAATGTAGCATTTTGATTCAAGGTGATTTTTTAGTATTTAATGAAACTTTTTTTAACTGCTAGAGCACAGCATATAGTCAAGATAATACGCCTGTGTTAAGTCCACTTAATTGAAACAAAGTCTAACCAAATGTTTTATAAAAACCATCAAAAAATAGTATTACTGTTGGTTGTTTGTGTAATGGCAAAGTTTCTAAATTGAGTAAGCTGGATTCCTTACCCCCCCCGCCTCCAGCAAAGTTTTGGTTGAGTGGCAAATATTCAAAACAAAGTCTCTGAGAGTTTTTGAACCTTCACACACTCCTAAAAAAATTAAGTAAACTTTCAAAATTAAAAAAAATCAGCCCTAATTTTTTCTTTTATGCTTTTACTAGTTAAGACACAAAAAATATATTTGCATAGTTAAAAAAATCCACTATTTTTCTTTGTATAAAAATGAGAAAAACAAAACAGTTTATTTAATTTGTGATCCTAGCACACAATGTAACAGATTATGAGAACATTACACAGGCTTGTGTTTCAGGACAATAAACACAATCATAAAAGTAGATATATTTGTTAGAGATGTCACGAGTCCTGTTTTTCTCGGTTCTGATTCCTAAGTTCAACCTCGATTTTTCAATTCTTGAACATTTTCTATTTCATTATTTTTCCGAGCTTTCAACCTCATATTAAAACGTTCTTATTCAACTTCATAGCAGAGCAAAAAACCCAACAAAATTTAAATAGTAATAAAACCATTAATTTTTAATTTTAACAAAGAAAGAGATCCGTTTTACCAGGTATTCAAGCATATCATACATCCTGAATATATAAATTAGGAATTACAATAGTAAACATGTATTTTTACCTACTAACAATTAAAGCCTCACCGAGTCAAAAATTTATAAATAATTTTAAAATGATATAATAAACAATTATCGAATACACAAATCTTTAATTTCACCAAATATGGTCATTAATTGAACTATATATATATATTGACCATATTTGGTGAAATTAAAGATTTGTGTATTCGATAGTTGTTTATCATATCATTTTAAAATTATTTATAAATTTTTGACTCGGCGAGGCTTTAATTGTTGGTAGGTAAAAATACATGTTTACTATTGTAATTCCCAATTTTTATATATATATATATATACACACACACACACACATTTATACATACTAATTTCTAAACAGCAGATAAAAATTGAAGAAAATATCAGTCCATACGGTATACAGTAAATGTAAGGAATGTTATTGTCGCCCATGAAGTGTGAGCGGTCCCGATTAAATAAATTTTCTAAAATAGCCTAAATAGTAATGACTACCGTGTTTCAAGGTCATACCTGCCTCCTCTTTCACGCCATCAGCGGGGATTGTTCCATCTATATTCTGTTCATTAGCCATAATTATTCTGCATATTATACTGCTGATTAGATTGTTTTAGTTAGTATCAACAGTATATAGGTTCATACAAATTAAACTGGATTCAAGGACTGTGATTTTTTTTTAAATATGTATTTTTACAAATAATGACTTCTTAACTGGAGACACTTTTTTTGAGACCGAACAAGTGTCCGGTATTAAGAGATATATATATTATGTTTGAAAACAACACTTCCCTTTGCTGGAAAAGTTTTTACTCTCACTCGAGTGTTTCATCATTAGTGCGAAGGCGTTCACTCGGCCGTTAGCCATCACTGGCCTGTTCTTGTCCGCGAAAGAGGGTTTATTTTTCAAAGACGATTCTTCAGTTGTTAAGATGTTGCAAAGCGTTGACGTTTGCAAAGGCGTCTCGGGACACGCCTTTGCGCCCACCTTTACTGTACATACATAAATTTAAAAAAACGATTATATAAATGTTATACATTGTTTGATGTTGTTAGTTTATGGTTTAACCCTTTCAATGCCATACCTTTAGTTTATTCGTGTATGAAGGGTGCCACGGCTATTTCATCATTTTTGTAAGGTTGTAGAAGAAAAATCACCAAACTGTTATTTATGACACAATTTTTCTGATCCTACCATTTTTATCTGCATAGTAAACTGTTCTATAATAAATAATCATGCACCTTATCTAAGTTGGTAGCATGATTATCTACAGAGGTAAGGATCATGGGTTCGATTCCTAACATGGCTGAAAAATTTTTCATTGGTGAAATGTTGGTTTCCCCTTTCACAATGATTAATTGATGGCCGGGGGTTGGATTGTGGGTCTGTTCTACATGTTAGTTTGAAAATCGTGTTCAATCAGTTTATAAAGTGCACGCTAAATAAATCAAATAATTTTTTTTAAAGTCCTATAATAGAGAAAAATGTTCTTGTTCTAGTGACATAGTAACCTCCTACCTTATCTATCAGATAGCACCAGAACTATCTCAATTCTGGAAATCTGATCTTTTCAGTTCTGTCACTTTAAACGGTAGATGGCAGAGCTGATCATTAGCTCTGGTACTTTTAATGTTAGAAGGAGCCGATCATCAGCTAAGGAACTTTTAATGTTAGAAGGAGCCAATCATTAAAGGTATAAGGCAGAGCTGATCAGATCGGCTTGTGGCACTAAAAGTTAAGACATGATTTGATAAAATAGGAACAATTATTTTATAATCTTTATAAAGAACATACAAAACAAACTATAAACTGCAAGGAAACGTTTCTAAACAAATACTATAGACCCAATGGCGGACAACTTGTCAGTACATAGCCACATGTTGTTTTGCCAGTCTAATCTTGTAACCAATACTTATATTTTTTTGAAGAATATTCCTGCAGAAATTTGATTGAGGGGTGGGGTAAATGTCTTGTCTCTTGGTTTGCGTACCCCAGTGGGTGAGGAATTATCCTCCTAGCCCTGTTTTAATGATTGCTTTTACAAAACACCCCATAGGCCTACAATTAATATTTCTCGACATGTTTTCTTATTATAAATATAATAAAGAAATTTGACTCGACATAATTTTTTTTAGCACCGCGTCTTACAACCTGTTCGGGTTATACACATGTGTACTAATTACACTGGTGTGCTAGGGATTAAGAAGGTTGAATTTAGAGAAAGTGTACCTATGTTTGCATGGAGGGAAATGGGAAAAACTACCTTTAGTACACCTGACTGGGATCAAATCCCCTCTCAGCACCTATAGTAGTCTAGTTTTGCAAGAGTAGCGCCCCAACCCATGCAGCTACCAAATCAAGTTCTGCATAGTTGCTTGAAATATTTTTAACCTGTGATTAAAAGGCTATCAAATAAAAAGATAAAAAATTCAAAGAAAATACCAAGGTTTTTTTAAAAGAAAACATTTAGTGTTGGCATCTTTCTGAATCAAAGACTGGGCTGATAATATATTCCAACATAACTTTAACAGATCAGTATTGTGTTGATGTGTGTTGTTGATTTTAAAAATCTGTTTCAAATTAACTTAAATCTAAATTAAATTTGAAAATTAAGCTCCTCTACCACAGAAGAATATACGAGGCTAAATGAGTTAAGAAGAGAAATAAACAAAGCAAGGAAATACTATATAAAGAAGACATGCAATGAGATTATCAAACTGCAAATAAAAGGGAAGTATGAACTTGTGTGCCAGAAATCAAAGGAACTGGGAGGGAATGAAAACAAAGGTGTGCGAACAATAGGAACAGGAAACCCTAAAGGTCAGATAGTGACGGATCATAAAGATGTTCTTATGATTTGGGAAAGATATATAGAAAAACTGTACAGCAAGGAAAATAGACCAAAGAACCTTGAGAGTACAGAATAAGAGTTAGAGGAATATTAAAAAGAACCCAGTATTTTAAAGAGTGAAATGGAGAGGACACTAAAGACATGGGACATGTGAAGAAGGAAAGCTGCTGGAGATTACACATACCAGCTGACCTGAAGGACTCGGGAAACGATAGATTAACGGCTAAGACAAAACTTATAAATAGGATCTATAAAACAGTAGAATGGTCTAAGGACTTTCTAAACGTAACCATGGTGGCTCTAAAGAAGAAGAAACAAGTCAAGAAATGTAGTGACCAAAGGACCATCAGTTTCATTTCTTATGTGGGGGAGATCGTGGCAAGAATAATCAACAGGCGGCTGGAACAGAAAATACAAACTGTGATGGAAGAAGACCAGTATGGATTCAGAAACGGAACCAGAGATCCATCAGGATGCTGAGAATAATTTCAGAGAGTGCTAGAAGTCAAGGAAGAGGTATACATTGGATTCATCAACTGGCAAAAGGTGTGAGATAGAGTGAAGTAGAAGAAACTGGTGGAAATACTCAAAAAGATCGGCATCAACTGGAGGGACAGAGGACTGACTGCAAACCTGTACCTGGGAAGGCGAGCGAGGGTGAGGCTGAATGATGGAGAGACTAACAGCGTAGAGATAGGAAGGGGAGTGAGACAGGAATGCTGTTTGTCACCCAGTCTGTTCAACTTGTATGGAGAGTGGCTGGTCAGGGAAGTGCTGGAGGGACGTGGCACTTTCAAGATAGGGTGCGTCATCGACACACAAAAATATACAGAGGATCTAGCATGGCTGGCAAAAAATAAAGAAGAGTTGCAGAAATTATGAACCAGCTGGTTGAGATAGGAAGAAGATATAGCATAGCATCAACAATTAAAAGTCAAAAGTGATGGTGATTTCAAAAAATGAAGAGCTGCTGAAAATCAAAATTAGAAACCAAGAGTTGGAAAACAGAAAACAGATCAAGTACTTAAGAAGTCTGCTGACAAAGGATGTCTACTGCACCAAGGAAATCAGGTCCAGGATCGCCATGGCCAAGGAAACTTTCAACAAGAAGAGGTTACTGCTGACCAAAAAATTGAGTTTGGGATTGGAGAAAAAACTGATGAAATGCTAGATTTAGAGCATCACACTGTATGGAGGAGAAACTTAACTCTCAAGAAGATGGAAAATAAATACTTGGATCTTTAAAATGTGTTACTAAAGAAGACTTGAGAGGATCAGGTGGACAGACAGGATGACGAATGAAGTCCTAAAAAGATTGGATGAGAAGCGAACCATTTTGGATGTGATTCTTCGGTACAAAGCAAACTGGATCGGACACATGATGTCATAGAAGGAAACAGGAGTTTGGGAAGAAGGATTCAAATACTGGATGACTTAAAAAAGGAGAAAATTCTGGGAGCTGAAAGACAGGCGCATTGGCGGTCTAAGTTCACTAACATAGGCAATGGACCTGTAGTAAGATGATGACAATGATGACAACAACAATAATTATTATTAATCTGATCATTTGGTATAAATCAAGTTAGTTTCATTCTTCTTACTAGAAAATTAATTATATTGTTATTTTTTTAAATATGCTTATCTTTTACAAATTTAGTGGACAGCCTGGCACCAACCTGAGTTTGGCGACATTTGTACCAATTCTTCTTGAGCCTTGTTCTCTTTGGTCGAAGGAGAAAATCCTGATTCTAGTGGCAACGATGACACAACTTTGTCCTGAAAAAAATACAAAAAAACATTAAATACACTCCTATATCGATGGGCAAGCAGGTTGTGTGTCAGACTGAGCTAGTCTAGTTTGTCAGTGACGGGAAGTTCAGGTTCAAACCTCAGCAAGGTATAATGAGAGGGATTTTCCTAGTAAGGTTATCAAATGCAATTCTTAACTCTCAAATCACAATAAATGGATGTTTCAACATTTTAACAAAACAGAAAAATTTAGAAATTGGCTTTTATTATATATTTTTTATTCAATTTCAATGCCTGCAACTAATGTACTCGACATTACCTTTTGAGCTATGGTAATCTTGCGCAGATATTGATTTTACTATTTTTATTAGGCCTGGGCAGGAATTACATTTTGACTTGAGAAATTTTTTGGAAGGGAAATACTGTATTCCAGCACATAATTGTCGTATATTTTATGCCTAGTTTTTGTGATTTACGTGAAGCGTTTTAAAAATGTCTCGCACCAACTTTTGACTCAGTGAAAAATGATTTCCGCAGCTCTATTAGCATTCTGTTCAGCGAACACAATTACTTTCAGCTTGAACCCCACTTAATAGTATTATATCTACTTATTAAAAAAATGCTTCACAAGTTAATCTATTGCTACTAGACAATCACTAGTCTAGCTTGCATTGGAAGATGTGTGTTTACCATATCATGTGACTTACGCTTGGTAGCTTCGCCTATCCACATACGCCCCTTGCTACAAACAACGCAATTCAGCTTTTGGGAATACGAGGTGTGGCTACTAAATAACCAGACTCATTTTTTTGCCACTTACATGAGGTCTCGGCAACAACCAGCAGGGTCAGATATTGATCTATATTATTTTCTCCATCTACCTTCCAAATTTCAAGGTCATGCGACTGACAGTTCAACCATAGCCTTTGTTCAAAGTGGACCATGTACCTGAGCTCTGTCGGAATTATGTTGAGTGTAAAAGGTGAGCAGCGTGTCTAAGTGTTTGATTGGTTTAAAAATTTTAAGGAGGGCAGGAAAAAGATCGAAGATGATCCGCGCCCTAGCCGTCATTGCACATCAAAAACAGATATTAATATTGAAAAAGTGAGTGAAATTGTTCAAAAAAATCAACACCTGAGAATTCGAGCAATTGCTTAGTTAATATCGATAAAAAAAACTGTTCTACAAATTTTACATGAAAATTTACACATGAAAGAAGTTTGATCTAAAATGGTGCAAAAACTGTTCACTCCTGAGCAAAAGGAAACCCGAATGAATAATTGTGCTGACATCCTTCACAACATCGAAAATGATCCAAACTTTTTAGAAAATGTGATAACTTGTGATGAATCGTGGTTTTTTCAGTTTGAACCTGAAACTTAAGCACCAATCCATTCATTGGAAGAGTCCCAGTTCACCGAGACAAAGCACGGATGAGCAAGTCAAGATTCAAAGCAATGATGATAGTTTTTTTTATATATATCCGAGGGATTGTTCACATTGATTGTGTACCTGAAGGTCAGACTGTTAACCAAGTTTAGTATAAGGAAGTTTTGACAACCCTTCGTGAACGAATAATAAGAAGAAAATCTGAAATGTGGAAGAACGGTTCATGGATTCTTCATCAGGACAACGCACCAGCACATAAAGCACTGCCTATCCAGAGGTTTTTGGTGAAACACAAGATTCTGGTGTTGGAACATCCACCTTACTCACCTGATCTAGCCCCGTGTAACTTTTTTATGTTCCCAAAGATCAAGTTTGCACTAAAAGGAACCCGTTTTGAGTCTGTTGATGCTGTGAAGGAAAAAGCGAAGACGCTCATGAACAGCCTCTCAGAAAAGGACCTGAAACATTGCTTCTAACAGTGGAAGATTCGTATGGCGAGGTGTAGGGATTGGGGAGGGGACTACATTGAAGGTGATAACATGCCCATTGAGTAATTTTGTAAATACAATTTTTTAGAGCATCAACCCAGTTATTAAATAGCCAAACCTCGTATACCAAATGACAAATGCGCATGAGTTGAGAATTCTAGGCTTCCTGACAAACCCACGCTCTACATCTATAAAACAATGTTGGCGTTAACACACTTTGAGATACTGCCTACTCTGCCTCTCTTGATACGACTTCATTCCTTGCAATAGTTCACATACACATCCAACTATTCTCAGAGATTCATTCACCCCTCTGTTGATTTCACCATTCATCCTTCCATTTTTATAGAACATTCTTCCCAGATACACAAAATGATTCACTTGTTCTAACAGTTTTCCATTTATACTAAGTTGACAAATCATTTCCTGATCCTTCTTTATCAAAAACTATCATCTTAGTTTTGGAGACATTTATAAGAAGATTCATTCTGTCGACACATTCAAGCAATTTAATGAATTCTGCAAGTCACTTTCATTCTCATCGGTTAATACGGCATCATCTGGAGATAGCAGCACTCTCACATTCAAGTAAATTTAAAAAATATGTTTTAAGATTGATCAAAAAAGCTTCTTAAATAAAAACTCATGGTCTGAATTTTAATAACTAACACAGTAAAACATCAAGATATTCAAACAAATCTGAATAAATAAAAGTGAGCCAGTGTGTCTGGTGACCTCTTATAGTTTAGTTACTAAAGCTCTCACAAAGAGCACTGTTGACTCCAAATATATTGGTTCATCCAAGTATTATTATCTATGATGCAATAGCCAATGGATGATAGCTCAAGCAATAACATTATGTAATATAAATGTCTTTATACAAATAAGGGTACGGCCAGACTGAGCGAGCGAGCGACTGAAATATAAATATAACACATTGGTTGTAATGGGAGGTGGCCACACTGGAGCGAGCGAGTGAGCGACTGAGCGCACGCGCTTGAAAGATAGAACTGGCTCTATTTTTCAAGCGCGCGCGCTCGACCCGGCACAGTCTAGTTTACAGGCGCTAGGCAATATTATTGTATGTTGGTTCATTGAGTGCTGGGGAAACTTCTCATTTTGACATGATATTTGACTTTTTTCTATCAGTGATAGGTTTAACACACTTGCTATTAATGGCCTAATTTAATTGGTAAGACCATAAATAATATAATGTATATATGTAAACCCGATATGTTAAAATACTTCAATATTATAATCAAAGTAGGCCTTTACAAATAAGAATCACCATTAGTTTGGAGAGAGTATGAAAAAACCACAACAATAAATAAGTTTTAAAAATCACCTTCAGTTCAATGAGCCAAGATTCGAACCTTTGCCTCCTAGTCAAAAGCTATGGAGTGCAACGCACCATTCCGCCACTGGTGCGTCTAATCTGATTTTAAAACACTTCAGTACAGTACCATACGCATTTCTCAATTTATTAATTGGATGCACTCCTACTTTCTTCTTTTTTATAAATACACAATATTTTCTGTAAGAATTTTCGAGCAGAGATGTACCAAGTGTCTTTGACAGAGACATCTTCTCTAACTAGGGGAGGGGGGTGGAGGGGGGATGACCTGGTGGTCTAGGGGTAAGGTGTCAGACTTCTGTGCTGGCGGCCGGGGTTCAATCCCCGGTCCCGGCACAGATTTATCTGATTTCCAAACCCTTCCTTCACCTCTGACAAGACATCTTGTGAATGTGGGGAATGCCAGGCCTTCACCGTGGTTCGGATTCCACGTTAAACTGTAGGTCCTTCATTTCATCTCATAATAACCCTATCATTACACATTAGCGTAAGTGCGTATAACCCGAACGGGTAGTAAGACGCGGTGCTAATAAGAATCTAACTAGGGCCCGCTAATTATGCGCTCGCTTGCGCGCTCACCAGTTTGGCCACCCAGTCGCTTGTCAGTCTGGCCGAACCCTAAGTCTGATGAAGGTGTATTTCATGTATAATTTGATGTTTAAAAGCCACTTTTTACCATTATTTTGTGCTAAACATATGTTTTCCTGGCTTAAATCTATTCAAGGATAAATATTACCAACAATCATATGGTTATATTGTTTAGTGTGTGATGATACTGTTTTGGACCTCTCTCATATATTAAAGTCATGGATGAAGTGTATTTTTCTTTAAAGAACTGTATGTAAAATTTTCTTTTAATACATCATCCATGATGAATCATGCATTTTCATAAATAGTTTCAATATATTGCACATTAAAACTTTTTTCTTTAAAAGATCAACTCCGTTGTATTATAAAAATCATGTGACATGCTGGCTCCCTCTACCCAATAGGAAGCCAGTCTTCACAACATCAGGTTGTCAGGAGTTTTTCCAATAGTTTTGACACTGGTGACAAGGGGTCCAAGAAGCAAGGGGTAGGTCATATATAAGCCGCTTGTGCATATAATATAATATAGTAACATAAAACCTAGACATCACACAGTACTCAGAACGTGGAACATGTAAAATCACAGAAAAACCATCCATAAATTAACACGAACTGTATCACTTTATATCATATCTTCAGTAGTGAAGGTGTACTCATTTAAATAAATTGTGTGCAATATCAAAAGTCTTGTTCATTTCATAATAAGTATCACATATAATCAGACCACATAACCGTGTGATAACTGCATAGTAAGGCATGTACGCGTCATCATAAATATTGCTCAATAACAGGGCAATATCAAATAAAATACTGTATCACCATAATTGGCACAGTATTGCGGGACAAATATCTCAATAAAAATCTATATCATTATAAGTGGCACTCAGTTGTGTTGTAAGGTCATTGTAAAAGCTACCAAAGTATTAGAAATATAAGGTTAATTTTAATTCAATATATTCATTATATTTTTAATGAAACTTAAATACAAACATGACCTTGAAAGGTGGTCCTTTTTTTTATATAATTTTCCCCGAAAAATTCCAGGAAATATATTTTCCCGACAGAGTTTTGGAAGCAAACAATTTCACAAATTTTTTCACCAAGTCCAGGATCCCGCACAGCACTACTACCTATAATTTTTAACTTTTTTTTTTTTTCAAATATATTACAGTACAGTATATAAATGAATAACATTATGTTAATGTGAGGTTTGATTCATGGAAATAATGAAAGTCATTTTGAGCGATCAAACGGATCTAGGTTAAAGTCTATAAATCAAAATTGAGTAAATAATGAAATATATCCTTTCTAGGTATCCCGGTAAATATCAAATGGGCAGGATCGCAAAATTATTAGGATGTCATAGAAGGTCAATAACCTCAGGGAGCAGAAGGGAAGAGGGGATGGAATCGTTGGAGAAAACTTGGTGAGGTGAAGGGGATGACATAACCGGGGAAACCCTGCAGAGAAAACCCAAAGAAGAGACCTTAAATGACCTTAAAAAGGTCCATTTAGTAACGGGGGAACTTGAAATCTTCTTAATTGGAGGTCCAAACCACCAACTTTAATAATTAATCTCAGGAAACAATGTTAGATGTTATGAAATGTTTGCTGAAGTCACATTCTCATAGGAAGAACCATTGTTTGACAGCTAGAAATTCCCTAGATCTACTTTCATGTATTCTTACATCAAGTCACGTGATCTGCAGCTGTCACTTTTGATAGATATTATCATTATCTATAAAATAACAACAAAAATATAGTAAAATGTTCTCAACTTTGACCGTAAATTATTTGTATTCACTATAAGTTTCTTCCTGCCAAAATTCTAATTTATGACAACTCATTGAGTGATTGTCTTAACCTGAGTCATCCGCTCCCTACTTACCCCGCTGGGTTTAACAATGTACTTGGTGATGTCACAAGTATATTTCTTAGTTTTCTTCAACCTGTGTGATAAAGGCGACAAACTAGTCTTGGCAGTTACTAGAGTTGGTTGTACGACCTGCTCCTGGTTACCACTCTTCACTTCGACATTACACAAGCCCGCCCAATTTTCCTTTGACGCAGCATTCTCTTTAAGGACCTGAAATTAATTAACATGGTGAAAACATAAATACAAAACAAAGATCATCAAACTTGAATGATGGTACCTAATTTTTTTTTTTTTTTTAATTTGTTTCTTCCTCCAAATTTTATTTCTCCTTTGAGCTATAGAATACACATATGTATTATTTATGCTAATGTGTTAGGGATGAGAAAGGTTGAGTTTAAAAAAAATGTTACCAGCATTTATGTGAAAGGAGAGTGGGAAAACATTTAGTAAAAACCAGCCTCAGTACACCTGACCAGGATTCGAACCAAGACGTCACCTGCAGTCCAGTCTGTTAAACAAGGTTCTTACGGAAATGGGCGTGTGCCCGTTGGTGGACATTTCTTGAGCTTGGGGAAGGTTCTGTTGTTGTTTGAAGAGTCTAAGCCTGGCTTGACCTGCCTCAAGAGCATCTGTGAACACGAGATGGTGAGATACATCCAACAGTCGACTCACAGAGCGAGTCAGACTCGACAGGGCTGCCGCCAACTGATCTTCCGTCATATCTGGGAAAATACAAGACATGAGTCTAGAGATGGCTTCAATCCACTATTAAACAATTCTGAATCTTAGTAAAATGGTTACAATTATACTTGCTAGCAGTCACCAGTGTTTATACATGAGGGTAACTATACTAAGTAACTACAGCCTAGCGACAGCGACTTGGTCACAAATGTGACTGTGGTGTCCTGGTGCGCAGCGACTAGGTCACAAGTATGACCATCCCCTAAAAGGTTTATTACATTATGTTGATTCTTAAATTTCTATAAAACAATTGGTTTGTTTTTGGGTGATTGGCATGAGATTATTGATTTATGGCTGTGTAATTTAAATTCGTTTGTGGGTAAAATAAACCCAATATAATGTCTAGATCCCTCTACCCTTCTAAAAATGTCTGTGCACGCCTATGTTACCTTCCATGTAACCTAAAATGTTATTCTTACCTTGACTGATTAGACTATGACCCTATCTTATAAGCTATATTAAGGTGAGCGTGTTGGAATTCAAGATACCGGGACCAGTAAGTGCAGAAATTCAGTTATTTGCCCAGTGACTTGCCACTAACATTTTGAGGGCTAAGTGCCTTGGTAAAAAAAAATAACAAAAGAAGCAAACTTTAGGTAGGTAATCCACTTGATTTTAATAAAATGTGTTTTCCAACAATTTCATGATTTTTTTAACAGTACGAGGCTTACTTTAGTTGACAGTGTGAGTGATACTCAAGTTGACAGTATGAGTGTTACTTTGGTTGATTCGTGCAGTTGCGCTCACCTTGTGGGGTACAACAGCAGAAGAAACTGTACCAGCAAGAGCTGAGATTCATAAACAAGGACCCTGCCCCATATCTATCAGTCTTCCTGTGGAATGTGTAGAACCAGTCCGGCCCTCGGTGAGCGCACGTCACATAGTCAGTCAGCAAACTAAGCATCGTCGCTTGTTCTACAATTGTGTGTTGATTCACAAAGTAGTATTGCTGTGAATAATAAAATACAAGTTAAAACTGTCATATTTATTCCCAACACAATATACCGGTAACTCACAAAATAACTTAAAACTAGGACAGTAGGCCTACCAGGAATTAGGGCCTAAAATGTCTGAGTGATGAATGAAGGCATGTAAAATAGTTCTGAAAGGCCCAGACTGTAATTTTCCTAGCGTCCTTTGGACAGGAGTCTTCTAGTATCCCGTACTGCATCCTTTAACTAGGAGTCTTCTAGCTCAGTGCTCTGTGTTCCTTGGCCAGGGGTTTTCTAGTCTGGTGTATTTTAGTTCAGCATCCTTGAGCCCAGCATCATTTAGTTTAGCATCCTTTAGCCAGGAGTCCTTTAATTTTGGTCATCCTGTTCTTCTTTCAGCCAGGAGTCCTTTAGTTCAAAATCCTTAATCCCAGTCCTTTAGCCCAACATCCTTCATGAATATAACTTCTCTATCCACTCATATGGGGATAGGGCTCCATAAAAATGGAGTCTACCCCAGGAAGATCTATTTTTTACAAACATTTAGTGAAAATTTGAGATATTACTGAATGAACCTATTTATAAAACCTTATCGAGATACAAGACCTGGTGGGTTGTTGCCAGGTCAAGTGAGGCTTGACAAGACTGTACTATGGTAGTAAACTGTTCACTCCCCCTCACCAGTCACCAAACATTTGACCAACCACACACAAAATAATATAATGATGATACTGAATGGGGGTGAACAGTTTGATAGTACAGTTCCATCAAATTATGCTAGCCCTGGAAACAACACACTCAAGCGACCTTCATTGAGAGATTATAGGAAAAACTTTGATGAGAATAGGGAAAAAGTCTAGGGTGACTCACCAGAAGTTGTGCGCAGTCCCCCTTGGAAAGTGTGCGCAGCGTACTAAGGATCGGCATCGGCTGTTCCCTCAGACACTCCAGAGCGAGCATCTCCACCCGAGCACAGTCCGAGCGGAACGAGTCTACTAATCTATCTGGGGAGTCCTTGTTCGTCACGTCATAATCCATGGTTAGTCTGCCTGTAAACATAACCTCAAACAAAATAATGAATAGTGACTTGAAAGCACACCTTAAAAACTATAATGCCAAGATTGTGATCGTGAGTTGTGTTGTATGTCTGCAAGATATTTCATTTCACTCTTGTAAAGTTAAAAAAAATTGAGATTTTATTTTTTAAAGATGTCTTTGGAGTGTCCACTGTACTGGTACTTTACTTTGTGTGAGTTTGTTATTATTATTAATACCGTGTCTTACTACCCGTTCGGGTTGTACACACTTGCGCTAATGTGTAATGGTAGGGTTATTGTTGAGATAAATGGACTAAAATTTAACGTGGGGTCCGAACCACGGTGGAGGCCTGGCATTCCCACATTCACAAGATGTCTTGTCAGAGGTGAAGGAAGGGAAGACTTTGTTAGTCACATTTACTTGTAGGTACTTTAGCTAAAGTCCAATTTTCATTCGACAGCTAAGAAGTTACTAGATCAACTCTCAAGTACGATATTATAGATATAGACCTATATAATTCTTTCAACATGCCCAAGCCAACATAAGACACTCTTTCCCAGTGACCTATTGGATTTTCTTTCAAAGCGCAATCCTTCAGCACCTATTCATTTCTGACTTTTTTCATTTGAGTTTTTCCACATAGCCTAGTCAACCGCATTCACCTTTATCTCCTTCTTAAGATCTCTCAAGCTCATAATATGAGCCTATTCATCCCCTGCATATCCTTTAGTTTACTTTACACACACACACCCGCCTCGTGGCGTAGTTGGCTAACGCGCTTGTCGTGTTGAGCTCTACTGTTGAGGACGGGGAGATCGAGTTTTGCATCTCGGTCGGGTGAGCTTGGGGTGGTTTTTCCTAAATGGTTTTCCACTCTCCCTCCACGCAAATGCGGGTTCACTTCCTCTAATTCAACCTTCCAAATTCCTAATCCATTAGCGTAATTAGTACTTAAAGCGTATAACCCGAATGGGTAGTAAGACGCGGTGCATATTATTATTTTATTATTATTATTATTATTATACACACACCAAAAAAAATCAGGAACTATACAAACTTTAAAATGCGTAAAAATTTATAAATCATAATCATTTTCTCGTGGTTTTATAGACCAATGGGTGTTAATCTTTTCAACCTTAGCCTATAATCATTTTCACCAATCGTTTTATAGGCTACTATTTACTCCTTTGACAGAGTGTATCCTTGAAAACAGTTTAACTGTAGGAATTATTGTCCAAAATAGGCCTATTGTCGCAACACTAATAAATGCAGGAGTGGGTTGGACTATTAAAGTCATTATGCAATAAGATACAAGATGACCTAACCAAATTTCTATGAAACTTAATTAACCTACAATACAATTTTGTTTGTAAAAAACCACTCACAAATGACCATTCTCTACCCAGTATAGTAGTAGGCTTCTACAAGAAATTAGTAATCTTTTGCGAAAGAGAGCGAAATATGGTATTTGTAAAAAATTATTGCGTATTCAGCTCTACAAATATACATAAAACTTCAGTCATGATTTCTGGATTTTTTTTGTGAGTTTAATGAAAGCATAAATGTTGTGACTTTCAGTTTTCTATAGAGAAAAATCCTACTAAAAGGTACAGTCCTTAGGTTTCGTTCCCAAATTACGTATTCATATTGACTATAGTGTGGGTCGCCTAAAGTTATTATTTGAATTGCTTCTCTTGAGTGTACTAAAATTTGTTAGACTTTGCTGGTTAATAACTTATTTTATATGCTTTCGTGGCCGGTGTTTGAATTGTAAAATATTTTCCAGGCTTGATTAACGTCAATTAACTAACTTACCTCATGTCACTGTACAAAACTAGAAATATTGCGTGTTTTGCAGAGTTTTAAAACTGAAAAAAGAGAGAATTTAAGCTGGAATCTTACCTGATTATAGTTTAGACCTAATTAAAAATATAAAACTATGAAAATGAAATTAGTTTGAAAATTAAACCATAAGTTAAGATAATTTAAACTATAATAGCGTTAGTAATTAATAAAGATATATATCAATCAGTATTCATTTAACATTCCATTAACTTTCCCCGCCAAATATAAAGCTAGCCAGCTTTGACAAATAAATAAAATCTTCGCCCATAAAAATAATAGTATCTATTCAAAGCGTTGATAAGATGGCAGCACCCTATGTAAATTAAAAACAAGGTTTGTGGGAAAACATAATAATAATCTGATTAGAGTGCAGCTATTACGGGTTGAGTTTTAGCATGCCAAAAAATAAATGTGAAAATATATTTTTAGACTCTTAAAAATATAGGAGCTATGGGGACACAATAAAACTATAAAATTAAGCCAATTGGTAGTGTTCTTATTTGATGAGAAATTAAAGAAAATATAATTAAAGTTTGTTGAATAACTCCATAAATAAACAGATATGCATTTGGAATTACAAAAGCTATCATGTTTGGGACTAAATTTATTATTCAGAGAAATTCACAGTCCAATTACCTTGAACCAACCGAGATCAGTTATATGAGAACTACGCATGTGTACGTGTCAAAACAACATGAGCACATGCGCACTTAGACAATTCAAAACACATCAATCCAGAGACGATTAGAGATTGTTGACAGCCAGGTTAAACCAGTTATCTTTAAACTATACTGAATGGAGATAAACACACCCATTGTCACCACGTGTGAAGTCAGCCTCCAGAGCAGCCTTGAAAGAAGCACCCTCCCCCCCTCATACTCACCACTCACACCATCTCGTATCTACACCATAATTCTAAGGGTTATTGTTATGGAGAAAATAACAAGTGGTGCATCCTTTATTGTGCAGAGTGTCACCAATAAAAACACACTTTTTAGATCCTTCAAAGGTTATGCTTCACACCTTTTAATTATGTTTTTAACTCAAATAGTCATAATTAGTTCATAACACGTCTGTCACCTGACATCATGGCTGATAGGCCTAGCTCAGGAGTACACCTCAATTTTTATTTTTGAATAACAGGGTTAAATAAATATATTTGAGTATAAATAAGGTATTTTATTCATACAATTTGAAAAATCGAAAGTAACATATCATAAGTTGTTGTTGTTGTTGTTGTAGTTGGGAAATGTTCAGAATATTACTACGTAGTCATTCATTATTCACTTTGATAAGTCATAATTAATACCCTTACTTAACCATAGACGTGTGCTGGTGGGGAGAAAGTGAAGAAAAAACTCATTCCATACTAGACATTCAGGCCTACACAATAATAACTACAAGATGATAAAAACATAGATAGGCCTACAGCTATTGTCAATTACTAGTAACTATTGACAACAAGAAATTACCACTCCAAATCTCGAAGTGAAACTATTAAAAAGAATTTACATATTTTGAATAGGAAAGAAGAGCCTGTGGGGCTAGGCCAAAATAATTATATTATAAGTAGATACCAGGAATTAAAAACTTCTGCCCTGCGTTTTAAGACGTCTTATAAATCACCCTATAAAAAATTGCCCAAAATAAACATTGGCATCCCAAATTAAACAGCTATATTTAATAGAAGGAATAAATTCGACATAATTATTTTATTATCATCTCAGTGTTAAACTGGGAGTAATTTGGTCTTTAAATATTTTTTTTAAGTGGTTGGGATTGGACACGAGTCAATTTGATGGTAGACTGACGCTGTACCATGTACATCAAAGAGGTATATAGTCAATTTCTTGAAAGTTGACACTATAACAGCAGATCTGTGATTAAGTAATCATTGGTGAAACATCTATTTAATTACAAGTGAACAATATTGAAACCAAGAGAATCCATAAATAGCTCTCCCAAGTTTTCTAAAAATAATAATGTATAACCTCACTTGAATAGTAACAATTGCCATAAAACAGTATGGTGGAATGTTTGTAAGTTAATGTGGGCGTTAAAATGCTAACCAGAAAATAGACATCTCGTTAACTTTACGAGCACTTTAACGAGGACGCTAGCTCTAACCAAACATTGTAAAATCCAAAGTAGTGGTCGTTATCGCTTAACCTTATATTAAGCCCTAACGAATAGAATAGCATGAGATTGTAAGATTGGGCCTTAATGTTCGATAACTATAATGAAATAAGTTCGCTAATAAACCTCATTACTTTTGTTCGAATGACAAACTTTGTGTAGAAGTCTTACGTTCAAACGATCATTGAGGTTATAGGCGTGTAGAAGAATAACTATTTCGGCCCTCTTCAAACCTTTTACTAACTCATTTATTTCGTTTAACAATCATACATTGATAAATTTCATATTTTCATCAAAATTAGCGAACGATGTCGAAATACCACATTACCTTGTATGTGTGTAAGAAAGAAGAGATAGCTGAAAGTTTCCTTCTCTCTTACACAATTGTGTGAGGACGACAGATAGAAAATTTTAGCCGCAGAGATCCATCTAGCTATCTTATAAAGATCAGTGGGTTAAACAGCTTCTGTGAATCACCCCGCAACTAGCGGTTGAAATTACTACTAATTGAGTGATTCTATAATGAGAGCTTTCTATTGCCAAACTGTGAACTAAGCTTGAAAGGAAAAATGTAAAAACTATTACAGCATTGGCTCTGCGACTCAAATGGTAACATTATTATTGTTTTAAATTACCAGGAAAGTTGAACACAATTTGAAAGCTATTGAGTCCAATGTATGAAAAGCTAAAATGTTTTAATCCTTGAAATTTTATTCACTAATGTTCAGCAATACTATGTATAGCACCAAAAGATTAGATAAAATGTTCAAGAAACAAAAGATTCCATTCAATTTTTGAGACTCGGTTGCATATCACTTTGTATTCAACTTTCTATGATTTAATATAATATTTGTTTTACCATTAATAAGGAAAGGGCTATTTAAATAAATGTTTTTTAGAACATTTTATGTAGTTTATAACAAAATTTTTGTTTGAGAATGAAGTTTAATCAAAACGAAATGTTATTTCTTAACTTATTTATTTATGTAACATATAAAATATACAAACATATATAAATCTTATACTTTGATTAGATAACCTGGTGTACATAATTATATTTTTGACTATTTTGGAGAAAACTGAATAATTGTAAAAAATTATACTTAGGCCTAATGAAACAGATGCAAATATTTGTTTAGTAATATAAAAACTAATGAAGGTTAACATGCCCAATGTAATTAAAAATGTTGAATGACAGTAAACCTAAGAGGTCCAGACACAAATTGAATCAGTAAGTACTATGATTGGACTATTATCACCCGGCTCTATAATCGCTAATGGCTGCGGCCGCCCGGTCGGTATAGATCGTTTGTAAGCTCACACCATGGAGTATTTTTACCATCTAAATAACCATAACTTTTAGTGGTTTAGTTTTTGTTTAGTTGCTATAAGAACAAAAGGTTTGCCTTGTTTGATTTGTTTCGTTCCAGCCCCTACCCTTATTATGGCTCGTCTACAACCAAACGCACCCGCTTGTCGGACTCGCAATACTAAATAATGTAATTTTGTCTGTCTAGAAGCTTACGCGAACACAATCGTATGTCGAACTGTCGGATCCGCTTGTCGGGAGGAGATGAACATTGTTCGTCTCCTGCGTTTATGTAGTTGCGTTGGCTTGCGTTCAGCCAATAGAAAACAAATATGGATGGACTACTATAATTATTATTATTATTATTATTATTATTATTATTAGCACCGCGTCTTGCTACCCGTTCGGGTTATACGCACTTACGCTAATGTGTAATGGTAGGGTGATTGTGAGATGAAATGGAGGACCTACAGTTTAACGTGGAATCCGAACCACGGTGGAGACCTGGCATTCCCACATTCACAAGATGTCTTGTCAGAGGTGAAGGAAGGGTTTGGTAATCAGATAAATCTTTGCCGGACTGAGGATTGAACCCCGACCCCAGCAAGAAGTTTGACACCTTACCCCTAGACCACCAAGTTACCGACTGGATGGATTACTAAAATCAAATAATATGATGTTATTTGGTCTATGATAACAACGCTTGGAAATATATAGAAATGAAAACAATATTTTCAATTAAAATCATGTGTATTTATCCATTTAAATATTTTTTAAATATTTATTTCTTATTTGAAAACATTAATATGAATTTGACTTTCATAGTCATCATTGATATGTGTTCCTATTGGTTGAAATTACGTTTTACGACTTTTCATTGTAGACAGTCTGTTTTGTATTTAATAGAAGCGTAATTACGAGTGCATTTGCGATTGCGTAGTTGCGAGTCCGACAAGCGGTATGTTGGTTGTAGACGGGCCATTACTGTACTATCCGACATTTGGGCTATCCAGCCACCCGTCGCTCTAGTTTAGGTCAGGATATCTCTTTCAACATTTGTTCAGATTTAACTTGTTTATCTTAGACCAGTAAAAAGATTATTATTTTCTTGCTACAGCCCGGACAATTCCCATTCCGATACGAATTATCAAATCTTTTAACAATAAACTCTCTATCAATACCAATAGTAGGCCTACTTTATTGAAACTAAGCCTATTTTTTTAAACAACCTATTATATATAATTAGTCACTTCAAGCTGTACAGTATTGATCCCTATCCCTCTCTCTCTCGTATGTTCGTTACCTAAACCTTGATTCACAGGTTTGCCAAAAGTGGCGCAGAACCTACTTAAGTGGCGTAGCAACTCATAAGTCGACCATGATGCATTGAAACGCAAACTTAAACATTTGATTATCAACATATTTTATTTTCTAGTGTATAGACATATATTTTAGATCATTGTCTCGATGGATGTTTTCAAATTATAAAGCTGTGTCGTGGCACAATCCAATACATAGATACAAACGCTTTACACTGACGGGTTATTTCAAATCTCCTCACAAAGTAGGCCTACAACGAAGCTGTCTGCTAGCTTCTGGCTGTAGAGCGAACATACGTTGTCAAATGAGCATGCGTACTGATTTGAGATGGTTGGTTTCAATTATTGGTTCCTGTGCCGAACGTCTCAGGCAGAGCGGACGAAGTAGAGAAGAATTGAACCTCAGTGGACCAGCTCACACCAATTAGGCGGATATCTTGTGGTTGCAAAGGCCATTTTACACTGGTGTCCGTGGTTGGACGTTTTGTAGAAATCGCTTCTCAGTTTATCGAATGGGGCAATTCCACTGGCGTTCACGGTGTCACATAACGACTGAGGTGTCCGTGGTACGGATGTTTTCAGATCACTCTCTGAGCATCGGTAGGGCGTCCGCGTGGCGTGGACGTTTTGTACTGAGCATGCGCAGTGGCGTTTTGAAGAGCACGTGGTCGACTACACTACACTACACTACAGTATAGCAACTCAAGTTTGCAGGCATCAAAAATGTTTGGTTGCAGTGTGATTGGCACGTCCATGGACTGCAGTGTTGCCAACCCTGCTGATTTTTCAGTAGATCTACTGATTAATTCAAATAAAATTAAAAATCTACTGATATGTTCGTATGTTGTCAACTTTACTCATTGGCTCTTTGAAATGATGGGATGTGTGGGAGAGGAAGAGTGAGTGGGTGGTTTGAGTGGCAGGGAAAAGCTTCTACGCACCATTGTAACTTGACAACTTTCAAAAAACCTTGTACTATAATACCTGTAAGCTTACCCCTATTCCAAGAAGTTGGCTGTCACAGTGAATAGACAAGGAAGGCGCTACTACACTAGTCTGAAGAATCCACTCACTTTAAAACACACAATTTGTAACATCTTATTTTGTCTAGCTAGTGTAACACGTGCTTCCAGACATTCAAAGAATGAGGCGTTGATCATAGACATAGATTTTTAAAATTTATTTTAGCTACAGTATTTTACGTGCACTTTCTGAATCTATTGAATATATCAGCACACGATAATTTCTATGAGCGAGAGCGAAAGGTCCTATCAATTTTGCCAGGAAAGGTATTTTCACACACCCAGAGGGTTACTTTACAAGCCACAATCGACATGGGACCAACAGCTTTACTTCCCATACGAAGGAAGTTGTGCTACGGATTTTTATCGCTCAAGAAAAATTCGTTGACTCTGGCTGGGTTTGAACACTAAACATCGGGTCCTGAGGTGAGAACATTACCCTAAGACCACTGAGGTTAACAGCAAAGAAGAAAAAAACATGTTAAAGGAAGGAGAAATAATGTAGGTGAGTAATATCACCTACGTTCAATAAAATAATTAATAATGATAATGTTTCCCCACTTTTAAATACATATACTAAAATCTACTAAATTTTTTAGGTTATTGCTATTGATTTGTAGGTTACTAAGGTTGGCAACACTGCCATGGACGCGGATGCCCGTGTGAAATAGCTCGTCACGTGACCCCGTTTCTGTTTTGCGCTAGTTTTTCGGAGAACGTGTGACTTCACACAACTTAAAATCTTGATGCGTGGGCTACTTATTTATTTCGTGGATGGTAGTTTCTCCCTCTGGCCGGCTCAAGAGCGGCAGAAATTATATAAATAGATTACAAACATATATAATTACTGTATTACCTATGAAGTAAGATTGTAGATAGTGTATTACTCAAACGGGTAGTAAGCCGCGGCGCTAAAAAAATATAGGCCATGACAAAAAGCGGTAATTCTTCAATAATAGTTTATTTAGAATAGCAAACATATTTCTTAAAATTGTATAATGGGGCCTGCTTAATATTCATTCATGTTTTGGTTTTAATGTAAGCGTGTACACTTTCATATTAGGTTTTTAATTTGAATTTTATAACAATTTCTTAAAATGTTATCTTTATGAAAAGATGCATAACATCATAAGTAACTTATACATCTGTAGGCCCATGCAGTGTACGTTATTAATCAACACACGCGATTCAAGGAACGTGGTTTCTCTTAGTAAGACTGCACGATCTATAGTTTTAAAATTAATTTATCTTGAGTAAATTAAGAATGATTATTATTTTATTTCAAAACTGATGAATTGATAAAAACAAATGATGAGGTTGGGACATAGATTTAGATAAGATATAGCCTATTCACTATGTAAACTTCTATGAAATCTGTAGATCTAGCTACAAACAAATAAAATATTCGTCGATAATTGCTATCCCCAAGGTCATGACTGACTACTAAGACAACTGGTGGTGCAAGAGGATGAGGGGTGTCATGTTTTTGCCCTAACCCCCTCAATAAGTTATGGTGTTTTATACAGTAAGTACAGTATATATTTTGTAAGTAAAACAAAGTGAGTTATAATATTGGAGGGCAAGATTGGCCAATATTGACGTGAACTGCAGAAACGTGGGTAATGAAGGAAAAGGATGAGATCAGAATGCAGGAGAGTGAATTGAGATTTCTGAGAAGCAGGATTGGTGTGACAGAATTTGACAAGATGAGAAATGAGAGATTAAGAGGAATAACAAAGGATGAGGACAGGAGAGATAAGGCACGACTAAGGTGGTATGGCAATGTAAAAAGAATGTAGAGGGAAAGAATGTCCAGGAGAATGTTGGAGGCGGAGGCAGGAGGCCGAGAGGAGGACCAAGGGACAGATGGCTGAAGGGAGTAAGGAGGAGTGTGGAGGAGAGAGGAGAGGACTGTGTCGAGGTGGAGAGAGAGGCGGTGGAGAGGCTGGTGTTCCAAACAGACCCAGCCAGTGGCCGGAAGCTGTTCATGATGATTATGATGATAGCTTAGAATATTGATAATTGATTACAATGATTGATATTGGTAAAAACATTATAAAATTTGAATTTATAGCTCTAAATTGTATCTTGAATTTTGAGTTAAAATTTCCCTAGTTTTTTAATTGTAAATTCTATCTGTATTTTTATTTATGTCTTGAGAGGGGATGGTGATATTTGTATGCTATTCCTATGGAGGCAAAAGGGCACGAGCCGGCCTTGTTGTCCTCTCTCCCTCTAATTCTACGTACATCGATAATAGAAAGGCGATAAGAAGGGAGAAAAACACTAAACAAGGTCCATCAATGAGTGCATCTAACAAAATGGTGGCTTTGACTTTGAAGTTGCCTCGGTCCACTTATGTAAATAATGATATTATACTAGAGGTTGTTAATTATATTTCTTAACTGGGTCTTAAAAAATAATATACGTATCTTGTTATTCGAATAAAAATAGATAGCCTACAGTGTTAATAAAAGAATAAGGCGTATAATATACGGATAGGGTAATCGTGTTTCAGGTTCATGGCGGTGGCTGGGATGTCTATGCCGTCATCAGCAGGAAGCAGAAACCAACGCGACCTAAGCACGTGCCTTATCAAAATAGATAACTTAAAACTGCATGTAGCTATATCTAATATAATAATGAATTTAAAAAAATAGTAGTGGAACACAATTAATTAAAGACTACACTCCTCCCGCCGATACCCCCCCCCCCCTCATATCCACTATAGAATGGTGGGTCATGAAGGTATGGCGTACTAAATGTTGTAACGTGGTTCTAAGAGGTTTGGGAACCACTGCTTTTTGGAATTTCAAACCCTACTGCCCCAAATCAGATGTTGAACCACCTGAAGGTCTACATAAACATTTAAGTCTATATTTTATTTTAAATGTTAATTTTCTTTCGATGAGTTATTTGAGTTGAATAAACACAAGCGTGACAACATCAATACCATTTAACACAATAATGAAGCACAAAGTCTAATTCTAGATTGTTGGATTGCAAGAGGGCAATGTTCTGTGAACTGCTAGTAGCAGTCACAAAGACAGGCGGGTAGTATTTCCCTCCTACTCGCATTACTAGAGGGCAATGTTCTGTGAACTGCTAGTAGCAGTCACCAAGACAGGCGGGTAGTATCTCCCTTCCTACTCACATTACTAGAGGACAATGTTCTGTGAACTGCTAGTAGCAGTCACCAAGACAGGCGGGTAGTATCTCCCTTCCTACTCACATTACTAGAGGACAATGTTCTGTGAACTGCTAGTAGCAGTCACCAAGACAGGCGGGTAGTATCTCCCTTCCTACTCGCATTACTAGAGGGCAATGTTCTGTGAACTGCTAGTAGCAGTCACCAAGACAGGCGGGTAGTATCTCCCTCCTACTCACATTACTAGAGGACAATGTTCTGTGAACTGCTAGTAGCAGTCACCAAGACAGGCGGGTAGTATCTCCCTTCCTGCTCGCATTACTAGAGGGCAATGTTCTGTGAACTGCTAGTAGCAGTCACCAAGACAGGCGGGTAGTATCTCCCTCCTACTCACATTACTAGAGGGCAATGTTCTGTGAACTGCTAGTAGCAGTCACCAAGACAGGCGGGTAGTATTTCCCTCCTACTCACACTACTAGAGGACAATGTTCTGTGAACTGCTAGTAGCAGTCACCAAGACAGGCGGGTAGTATCTCCCTCCTACTCACATTACTAGAGGACAATGTTTTGTGAACTGCTAGTAGCAGTCGAGGCCTTATCTGTGGAAGGGGGTTAAGGGGGGTTCAAACCCCCGCAAAATTTTATGAACAAAATATATATAGCTTTATTTATGCTTCAAACAATATCAAAATTAATATACAAATATATATTAGGGGGCTATGTTACCATAAAAAAAAAGCACTTCAGAGAGCTTCTAGAGGTGTTAAATATTTATAAATTTTGCTAGCCTTAAACATTTTGGGGTTATTTTACCATAAAAAAAACACTTCACAGATCTTCAAAAAGTGTTTAATATTTAGAAATTTTCCAAGCCTTCGGCAGCTAGGGGTTATTTTACCATGAAAAAAAAACCACTTCAGAATGGTTCTAGAACTGTTTATAATTTAGAATTTTTCTAGCTTCCAGCAATATGGGGATGTGCCCACCAAACCTCCCCTGAAATTATTGGCTGGCCACGGCCTTCGTAGCATTCAATAGCAAACAATATTGTATTTGTCTAGTATGAGTTTCAACTAGTATGCAATTAAGGAATTGTATGATTTTCAAAGATTCAAAGAAGACTACCATTAGAATATTTGGTATAGTATATTATTAAGTTACCGTCTTGTATAAGTAAAAATTAAATACCTCTTGTGGGACTCGAACCCACGACCTTTGGATTAGAAGTCCAACGCGCTTTCCACTGCGCCAAAGAGGCTTATTTATATAAATAATTATTTTCTTGATACATAGATATTTTTATTATTTTATTGACTTGCAATAAAGTGATACAGTGGATTGCTGGTAGCGAGGGGTCAGGGTTTGAATCATAGTCGGTTCTACTGAGGGTGTTTTTTCCCTAAATGGTTTCCACTCTACCTCCACGCAAATGTGAGTACACTTCATCGAGATTTCCTCAAACAAATAACATATTTTAGTAACAAGATGACAATAGAACATATTAAGATAATTATTGAAGATTGTTTTATTGATTTTGAAGCTTCAGAATAGATATAGCTACTAGATCTAATTTTATATATTCATACGTCAAAACATGTAGTCTCCAGCTGCTACTTTTTATAGATAATTATCAATATATCTAAAACCTTAATAACAATAATCTTAATACTAAGTTATTATTACTGTTATGACATATATATATTAACAAATATAAAATAAAATTATGAAAATGTTGAAAGTGTTTATTGAATTTGCTGAATTCGTTTTATTTTGATGTGTTTGATTGGACAAAGTTTTGTTCTTTCTCCTTGGTTGGTACGAAGTCACGTGATTAGTGACACGGAGTGTGTACAATCCTGAAAATCCTAAGGACTCTTTTAAGTTCATTAAGTACAGTAAGGAATTATGCGGACGAGGTCTAAGGTTTCAGATATACCCTTGTTGCGTGCAGTGAGTCAGTGCTGTCCTCCCTATCACTTCCCTTTCCCTTCTATTCTCCCCCACCAACCCTACTATTACCCCCTCTACCCTTCTCTTTCCCCTCCTGACTGGCTCACCCTCTTTCCCCTCCCTAACGCCCCTCTTAAACCAGAGCTGGAGAAACGAATTATTCCATTTGAAATAAGAGTGTATCAAATCACAACACGTTTGAATATTGTAATTAAAACATTTGTAATGAAGGAACCTAGACTTTTAATATCTTCTTGATCTTTGAAATGTTTCCGTTAAAGTCTAGTGCCTGCGTAATTGAACATAGTTCTATAAAATAATGTAGGGATTTTTTTCTATCGTTTTATAATTAATTATTTCTAGCTTGACTAAAAGCATTTATAACCCTGAATTATTATTCTCTTACTCGACACCAAATGATATTTTCCTTCTTTCTTTAACGCTCAGGGCAGACGGGACTTACATCCGTTTTGTCTAAACACGTTGTTTTAATTGGTGTTTTCAGCATTATTTATTTGACAGCCCATCTTACTACCCATTCGGGTGTGCTAATTAGCCTACGTCAATAGGTTAGGGCTGAGGAAGATTAAATTTAAAAGTACCCGTAATTTCGTAGGGAGAGAGAGAGAGAGAGTGAAAGAAACCACCCTCAGTACATCCAGCTGGGATTGAACCACGGTCTCTACGTCATCGGCTGTCTGGTCTATTCCGAGAGTAGCACCTTAGACCACGCGGCCATCGTTGTTTTTTCGAAATTAAAGTAGGCCATCAAATAATCGGAAATTTACTTCCCCCATATTTCTCATAAGATTAAATAATTATTCTCCTTGCCATACTTAAGTTTATCAAATGATTGGAATGGGGGGGGGGATATATATGAATACCTCAATTTTCATAGGAAAGTCCTTATCTGAGAGCTAGAAGAGATCACTAGGACTACTTTTACCTATTCATACGTCAAGTCATATGATCTTCAGCTGTCATTTTATATATATATATATATATATATATAATAAATACCTAAAAGATTACAGTAAGATATTATCAATGCTGGACACAAATAAAATATATCTGTGTTTTCTAAAAGGCCTTTGCTACAGAAATTATACTGTAGCTTTATGTTCGTACGTAGCCCAACCAAGAACGTGTCAGAAACAAATCTCTCTAACACGATTTTCTCGCTGTGTTTTGAAACAATATAAACTTACAAACATACTTTTGTAAGTGACATGTTCTTCCCTACCTATGAAGGTGAAAATTACATCTGTATTAATTCTGACCTTTGTTCTAAAACCTCATCGATCAGGTCAACATTTCCCTAACCAAAAGAAGGCGTAAATATATTCTTTCAGAGAGCTAAAATTAAACTTTTATAAATCTTAAAACAATAAACAGTAAGTGACGTATTTGTTTGAATGTTTTTAAAGTAAAAATATTCATCCTAATTAATTCTTTACAACGTTTTAAACTATTCTCCTTTCATACTCCGCCATTGTACGAAATGAATCTTCACAGTGCGTTGTAGTCCTGAAGCTGGGCGGAGCTTGATTAGTAGTCTCCGCCCTTCGACGCAGTGCCACTGCGCAATTCTCTCTCTCTGTCGTGACTTCACGCGAGGCTAGAACGGTATCAAAGAGAGTGTTCACACACCGAGAGCCGAGACATGGCAGCGGGACTTGGCAAAGATTCTAACTATAAAGAGACTCCACTAGTCCATAGACTGACACTGATCGTGGAGAAAAATAAAAAGCGAGAAGGAATGACGTGGTAGATAGACACAGTTAGGCCAACAGATAATAAAACAAATCTTGTCGTTCCAAATAACTCGTCTTTCTATTAAATATATCTTGTAAATTACCTACAACAGTCCGTCGTTAATCACCATGTATCCTCTAAATAGTTAGGCCTATGAGACTTAATGATGGAAGAGGAAAACTTAGTTACAAAAGTAGACTACATTATCCTATATATTATTTCTGTTGTCAACCTCCCTTTTTCTCAACTAATACTAAGGGCCAGTTTCATAGTCAAATTTAGTACGCCTCAAGGGCGGCGCTACACTAAGTACATGACGACACCTACCTAAACCAGAATGGAATGGGCCAGTTTCCTATACGAGAACGGCCCATTCCATTCTGGTTTAGGTAGGTGTCGTCTTGTATTTAGTGTAGCGCCGCACTTGAGGCGTACTAAATTTGACTATGAAACTGGCCCTAAGCCTACAGCAATGAATGAGATATCAGTGGACAGGATTTTTTACTTCTGACATAGCATAGCCTATTCAGTTTACGTTCAAACACATTGTTTGTTTAAAATTCAAATTAAAAGAAAATTGATCATTGCATTCTGACATCAAATATTGTATGAAAAGAGGTATTGTAAATTGTAAATACGTTCACATTAATAAACTGTCTTTGATATTTTGTGTATACACTTTACTGAGTATTTAATTTCAACAACACAACAAAAGACTAAATCTTTTTTTTGGGGTGAGGGGAGGTTGAATGTGCGAAAGTTTCGCAAGGGTTTACTGGTATCAGGCTCAGCTAATATAAACTTGGACATCATAAATAGTTATTCAGATTCATAGGTAGCCAGGTTTTGTGTGCGTATGTGTGGAGGGAAAGGGGGGGGGGGGGCTGCAATGGCTTGGTGTCGTCCACAACTGAATAATATGTCAAGATTGTTTCTAACAATGAACCCCTCTTCAAGAAATTTAAAGTATAACGCTATAAAAACTCGAATTGTTATGTAGCTGTTCCTATAAGACAGCCCCCCCTCCCTTTTTTCATGAGAGTATACATGTAAACAAAAATTATTGACAAAAGGTAGGCCTATCTAGGCCTATAGTAAAATGTTCTAGCAAACTCCCCTGGAAAAATTATCTTTGTACGCTCTTGCATTGCAAGTTATTGGCGAGGAATACAAAAATACATTTGGTCCATTGATAATAATTTCGGGGGCAAGGGAAGGGTTAGGTGACCATTCATCTCCATATTTAAGGGGAAGACCCAAGAAATAATATTTAATTTGTTTATACTATTTCCTTTCAAAAATATTTTATTTTTGTGTTTATTTTCTCTCCGGTAGAATAGAGATATCAGGTCAATGACTAACCTAACCTAATCTAACCTAACTTAGGCCTGTGGTTTATTTTAGGCGGGTGCTAACGTCTACGATGTTTCAAAAGGCTCAACCAACACGCCACCCAGACAAGTATTTCTCACTCATTTAAACTTTTGTCGCCTAACCTTTGACTCAAGAAGATATCACTGGAGTAAAAATGTACCACGTGGATCTATAGGTCGACTTAATAGGCTACTTGTGACTATCACAATAAAATGTATTCAAAACTTTTTATTGGGAAACGTTCTTTAGGCTGAGTCCTCCCTAAACTTTCTAGACAAAGGATTACTCGTCAAAGATGTAGATTTTGTTTGAGCTGCTGGGGTCTAATTTGAATCAAAACGTGACTTATATTTCCCCCTTCACACCACGATGGGAACTTTAAAATTACCCCTCTCCCAGCGCTCTATCTATTTGTTGTACCATACCACTCATGTAAGAATTAAGTTATCGTTATTTTTAACTGTAGGCCTAATATTAGATATCTACTATTCACTCGCCTACAGGTTGGTCGCCATTATTATAAAGCCCCTGTGTACATTAGGCGAGCCGAGCCTGTAATGTAACAATTCGTCTGATTGGGACGAGCAGGCACGAGCACGCTACGAGCACGCTACGAGCACGCTACGAGCACGCTACGAGCAGGCTACGAGCTGGCTACGAGCACGCTACGAGCACGCTACGAGCACGCTACAAGCAGGCTACGAGCACGCTACGAGCAGGCTACGAGCACGCTAGAGCAGCTACGAACCATTCTCAGTGATCCGCCGGATGTCGGTTTTTCCAACGAACACAAGGGACTCATCAGTCTAGTTGGGACGCTAGTTGCGTGCTCGCAAGCATGGAGAACTGGTCTGAGGAATTTGTAGTTCAGTAGATAGAATCTTGTAAAAACCATAGTGATTCATAGGACCCCAAGGATAAAAACTATTATAAAAAGAATCCAAAGGAAGATGTTTGCAAACGAGAAATAATTAGTTTTTTCGTTCAAATTTTACTCAGCAATTTCTAAGTCCACTAATGTGCTGAAACTTTAAATCTCACAGTAGTTCCGAACTGGCCCGTTTTTTATACAATTAAATGCCACCATCGCCGAGAATTTCGTTGTATTTTTAAATAGATTGGCCATAATTAGCATAGTACCATCGCACATAATTAAGGCTAAGGTTTCTTCGTTATCAGACATCTAGCAGAGTTAAGATAGCTAATTAAATTGAAATATAGTGCACCCTCGTAGATACTGAATTGAGCTGAGATTATTATTACGTCACTTGTTTGTTACACGTCCAAACTGACGAGCATTACATTGAGTCTTATATTCCGTTCACGATAGGTTTTTAACTTTATGACAGTTGGAAAATCATATGTTTAGGTTTTGGGTTGCCAACACTTGTAAAAGATCACTGTTTTGTTGTAAATGTAAAGATCTTTAATTACCTGTTATATATTACATTTAAAATAACGTAAACTTAAGTTTTCTCATACTATTCTATTTTTTTAAATAATTTCTTTTATCCAACTCAAAACAATATTTTAAACATAATTAAAAGTACTTATTTTTCGTTTTGGAACGTTACTGATTTTGTGTAATATAGTGCACACATCAATATATTTTATTACAGCATCGTATTTACTTGGAAAAGAGAAAATTGTTGTCATTTTTTTACATACAATAAATGATTTTATGATTATTTTATCGTATTTTGAAATATTTAACTGAATAAAATATTGTCATCAACTGCGTGTCTGCATCATTGTAAAAAACTTGTTTACCGTTATGTTCAATCAAATGGTTTAGATTCGTCAGTCGCCATTTTGAAGCTATGTTCGTTAGAAGTTTTTGTGAAAGTGGTGTTAATTTTTTTTTAAGGGAATAAAACAATAAATAAACTTTGTGTCCGACCTCAAATAAATATATAAATAATATTGGCCTAAATTACTGTGGTTAACTATCACATTAATATATTACCATCTGTTTTCATTACAGTGATCCAAAGTGATAGATGTCAGCTGTTGGCGTAGTGATATATTAGGGATTACTTCTAGTAACATTTCGAGCTGTCATCCAGGTAAACTTAGCTCGTGAATGCCTTATACATATTAGGCCCTAAAGTACAGGCTAGGCTCGCCTAATGTAGTATTATTGTTCGCTATTCATGTCTACACGCTGTAAGCCATAGGTTATTATCATGTTATTTTTAACGTTTCACATGGGTTAGTCTATATTTGTAGTTTTATGGTTCCTGCTTCATTCCCCGCCAAAGGCAACCTATTTGTAATATTATTTCTCGGTACCAGCCTATATTCTTGTCCGCTGTTCATGGGGGGTAAATTCGTTCGTTAAGGAACGTGATACAATCGTCCCTCGTCTCTTTTTCCCTCTCTGTCCTTGCTTGGGCGGCTGATAGAGAGAGACAGAAGATGTACGTAGAAATATGATGTAAATTAAATAAACATTGAATATTATTACGTTGAATTAACTTATCTGATTAATCTCTAATAATTATTGATCAAAAGTGATGGGTGGAATATAAACGTTACATTACCAAATGTAAGCCTAAACCAAGAATGGTTGTACAGATGAACTATTTAATTTAAAAAAAACATACTGATTACGACAGACCAAGGTCATTTTGATAACATTCGAATATTATTTGAAAGTTCTTGATATATTTGTGAGTTTAGAAGACTGACATATCGACTTTTAATGATAATGTGGCTTTCTTACGCGATCCGCTAGAAAATGCTGCGAGATCGCACTCGAATAGTTGCCGACCCGAGGTAGGCCTATAGCCTATAATATTTATATATAAATATAGTATATCTATATATTTAGGCCTATAGACTATATTTATAAATATAAATATCTTATATAACTTATAAAGAGTGTGATAGAGAATGGAGGAAGGACTTTACAAATCTTATTCTGGGACAGTCATTCTAAAATCTCTGGCTGGAGTCGAGCATATTCATCAATAGGCTCCTATAGGTTTATTCTTGTTAATTGACTCAGATAAGAGTTTATAACGTTCCTGGACGGATTCATCAGAAAATAGGAAAGCAAGCCGTGGAGGAGGACAATACAAATGTCAATAACTTACAATTTGTGTTGAGATCCCCCCTATTAGATGTCATAATTCTATTCACAAAGGGATCCATTCTACGCTCTTATACCAGTTACCTTTTGTGTCCCGAGTATTTATCTCTTAATCAACAGAAATATGTGGACTATTGGACTTTTTAAATAGGATAATGTCCACTTTTAAACAATAATTTCAAGTCTTTATTTGTAAGTTATGGAGTCACGTTTTGTGTTCATTCCAGTTAACAGACATAAATGATTGAGAAATGTTTTTCGCTAGCTTTGTATAAGTTAATTTTATCATCTGACATTATTATGGTCCCCTTACTAAAGAGTGTACCTATTTTTTTACCATTTATATGGCAGCTGCCTTTATTTATGTTCAACTAGAGATTTTAAAATGACCTCTCAAAAAGACAACATAATAAATTGTAGACCTACGATGTATACATTCTCGCTACTTTATTTAAATCATACATAGGTAATTTTTAGCTTGTATGATATGTGAAAGAATTAATATATAACATTGTTTCAAAAACAATGGAAAAATAACATCACATTTCCCAAATCTATTCATAATTTTATTTTTACCCATAGCTCGGAAATATTAGGTTTATAAATTATCCTTTCAGATATTCTTTTTAATCTTAAAGAGGCCTACAGTTTTGCAATGATGAGTTATTTCGTATTTCTAATAGTTGTGCAAATATGATGAAAATTGTAAATTTACGCCCATGCACACTACCCTCAAAGTAGGCCTACTTTTCACGAAAAAAAAAATTAATGCGCCATTTTGTGTTGATGTTAAACAGTGCATAGATACGATATTTAATCAAAATCGTTAGAACTGAACTTTTTTTTTTTTTTGTACATAACTAAGCTAAGTAAATTTTAGGGTTGGATAGATGGTTCCAAAAACCCTTCAGATGAACATTAGATACCAAGAGTAACAAACGATATTGCGAAAACTACTTTTTCCATCAAAATCTTGAATTCAAATTTTGCTTACGATCGCAATACTACCTCTTTCCGCGGGGTTCACGTTAAAATAAAGTTGACCGTAAAAACTGTTTCTCAGTAGAACTCAGGTTATTTATTGGGCTACTTAGAACCCAATCCTAGACTGTTAAGGTGCGTACAGAAAGAAAGCAGGTTTCCTGCTTTCCGACTAACCAGCGCTGATTGGCGCTGACCTGCGTCAGCAACGAGATTATGTTTACAGATGGGACCGTTCATAGTGAAAGCAGGGGTTTCGCGCTTATGGTGGACGCTCTATATATATTACATATATATATATATAGTATAGTAATTAAAAAACCCTCTACCCTCGCGAGCCGCTCAGTCGGTAGAACATCTACGTAGATGAGACTACACCTCTCAAGATATTCATGGTAGGATGCTTAGGTTGGTACTTCTGTAATTCTAGTGTAACCGGGACGAGACAGAAGGAATCACCATGGTGACTTACCTGTTAGGGAATCACCACGGTGCTGCAAGGTCCTTGTTCTGAAGAGCTAGATCCTATGTTTGATAATGAATGTGTATGCATACATACAAATTGGGGTAGGGTACCAAAAAGTATGTAGCAACATAATATGTTGTGTTGGTACAAGGCAGAAATTATCACAAACTGACGCAGAAAAATTATTCCCTACCTATTTGACGCCAAATAATTTATAATCACCTTGTTAGCTTAGTTGACCCCATAATAAATTGTCTTGTTAAAAATATAAATGAATGTGTAGTTGTAGTCTTGAGTTGAATGTTAATAAATGGAAAGTTCTTGTTGATAAATCTTCTTGATTCCTATTTCTTTTTTTTCTTGATAAAGAGATCTCAATAAATTTACAGGCGTCATTATCAAATATTTGAAGTTGAATATATCTCACTTCTGGTAGTTAGCGTAGATACAATATATATCCATTCTGGTGATAGGTAGCCCAGACTTCAACCCACACTGGCTACCAGTAAAAATTATGTCAAAAACCAAAATAAAATTAAGCTTTTAGCTCGCGCCAAACGAGTTTTTCTATCCAGAAAATCAGCGCATCCGTTTTCTTTTTCTTTCTTAAAAAAATTGTTATCATGTTAATCAAACAATTAAAATAATCAAAGGAAATCAATGTAACAGCATATGGAGGAATGAATAATAGTAATGAAACTTCAGTGGTGTTGTTCATGGAGAATAAAAAAAAGTTCAGTTGAAAAATATTAAAGAAGTTTGTAATGATAGGTTATGTTTGGATCAATCTAAAATATATAAAAAGTCATGGATTAAGGTAATTTTTCTCTAAAATAACATATGTAGAGTATATTTTTATGATTCCTCCATGAAGAAACACGCCTTCTCAGAAATAATGTGAAAAGGATTTTTCCAGTAAAATATATTTTGTATACCATTCTTCCTGTTAAAGGAACAACTCCGCAGTATTTGGCAAAGACGCCAATTCTCTATACCAATACGAAGCTAGCTTTCACAACACCTGTCGCTTTCTATTAGTTAGGTTTTACACTGTTGACGAAGGGAGAAAGATGCAAGGGGTATGTCATATATAAACTGTTTGTGCGTATCATCCAGCACCCAAACAGCGACAGGCATCCAAACATCCACACTAGTGGGCCTATCCACAAGATGTTTTGAGTTTATTCCATTGCGAGATCGGGCGTTCAGGTGACACAATCTCGAAACTTTTTCTATTTAGCTATTCTTGAACAAAATCTCATTACGGATTGAGATTTTTTCATTCGGATAGATCTCACTGCGGTTCCACCTCTCGGAATCGTCCATCTCGCAACAGATAATTCAAAAGTATTTGTTGTTGGACAAAATGTAAAATGTGGAAGCATAGAAGAACTAATGATAATAAGATAACTTGAAGAATTCGAAAATAAATTTAATAGAATGCCACGTATATTTTGTGAACGCGAAGACGCTTTTGAGCTGAGTGATAATAAATTTATTAAATTGGTTCAGGCTTAATAAACGGTGTTATTCAATAGAAAGGCATTCCATCCATATGCTGTGTGTGATTTAATTTGGCTTTTTAGGTCATTATAATAGACCATACATGATGTGATAAGATATACTAGTAAAAACTTTTTATTTAATCATTTAGCGAAACAATAAACATACAGTATGCTACCTACATCAAGTGTAATCTGCTCTTGCTCTTTGCTTATTCTCTTCCGATACATTTTATTTAGACTTGTCGAGCTAAGCTTAACCAACAAAAAATAAAACCGAGATAAAACGAAGATGGTGAAGACAACATTTTTGTTATTCTACTGTTTAAATGGCTGAAGGGTGTGTTCACACAGCTATAAAATAAATCTCAAATCACAATTTTTGACACCGGAAGTTCGGAATTTTTTGCTTAATGCGGAATTATAAGACTCAACACGAATTGCGAGATGTTTAACTCAGGAATGGTTACTTTACGGATATGAAATTACGAGTTCGAGTTGAACATGGCGAGATTCGCCGTAGTGAGATAAACTCACATCTCCGGATAGTCCCACAGGGATCCATCCACACGCACAAGTCAGTCAGAGCCACACACTGGCAGTCACAGTCTAAGGGTACGGCCAGACTGAGCGCGCGAGCGAGCGAGCGAGCGCGCGAGCGACTAAAATATAAAATAGAACACATTGGTTGTAATGGGGGTGGCCACACTGGAGCGAGCGAGCGAGCGAGCGCGCGAGCGACTGAGCGCGCGCGCTTGAAAGATAGAACTGGTTCTATTTTTCAAGCGCGCGCGCTCGACCCGGTACAGTCTAGTTTACAGGCGCTAGGCAATATTATTGTATGTTGGTTCATTGAGTGCTGGGGAAACTTCTCATTTTGACATGATATTTGACTTTTTTCTATCAGTGATAGGTTTAACACACTTGCTATTAATGGCCCGGTGACCTGGCGGTCTAGGGGTAAGGTGTCAGACTTCTGTGCTGGCGGCCGGGGTTCAATCCTCGGTCCCGGCACAGATTTATCTGATTTACAAACCCTTCCTTCACCTCTGACAAGACGTGTATTAATCACATCTTGTGAATGTGGGGAAAGCCAGGCCTCCACCGTGGTTCGGATTCCACGTTATACTGTAGGTCCTTCATTTCATCTCACAGTCACCCTACCATTACACATTAGCGTAAGTGCATATAACCCGAACGGGAAGTAAGATGCGGTGCTAATAATAATAATAATAATAATAATAATAATGGCCTCATTTAATTGGTAAGACCATAAATAGTATAATGTATATATGTAAACCCGATATGTTAAAATACTTCAATATTATAATCAAAGTAGGCCTTTACAAATAAGAATCACCATTAGTTTGGAGAGAGTATGAAAAAACCACAACAATAAATAAGTTTTAAAAATCACCTTCAGTTCACTGAGCCAAGATTCGAACCTTTGCCTCCTAGTCAAAAGTTATCGAGTGCAACGCACCATTCTGCCACTGGTGCGGCAAATCTGATTTTAAAACACTTCAGTACAGTACCATACGCATTTCTCAATTTATTAATTGGATGCACTTCTACTTTTTTCTTTTTTATAAATACACAATATTTTCTGTAAGAATTTTCGAGGAGCAGAGATGTACTAAGTGTGTTTGACAGAGACATCTTCTCTAACTAGGGGGGAGGGGGGGGGCGGTGACCTAGTGGTCTAGGGGTAAGGTGTCAGACTTCTGTGCTGGCAGCCGGGGTTCAATCCTCGGTCCCGGCACAGATTTATCTTATTTCCAAACCCTTCCTTCACCTCTGACAAGACATCTTGTGAATGTAGGGAATGCCAGGCCACCACCGTGGTTCGGATTCCACGTTAAACTGTAGGTCCTTCATTTCATCTCACAATAACCCTACCATTACACATTAGCGTAAGTGCGAATAACCCGAACGGGTAGTAAGACGCTGTGCTAATAATAATCTAACTAGGGTCCGCTAATTACGCGCTCGCTCGCTCGCTCGCGCGCTCGCCAGTTTGGCCACCCAGTCGCTTGCGCGCTCGCTCGCTCGCTCGCGCGCTCGCTCGCACGCTTGGCAGTCTGGCCGAACCCTAAGGGTACGGCCAGACTGAGCGCGCGAGCGACTAAAATATAAAATAGAACACATTGGTTGTAATGGGGGTGGCCACACTGGAGCGAGCGAGCGAGCGAGCGCGCGAGCGACTGAGCGCGCGCGCTTGAAAGATAGAACTGGTTCTATTTTTCAAGCGCGCGCGCTCGACCCGGTACAGTCTAGTTTACAGGCGCTAGGCAATATTATTGTATGTTGGTTCATTGAGTGCTGGGGAAACTTCTCATTTTGACATGATATTTGACTTTTTTCTATCAGTGATAGGTTTAACACACTTGCTATTAATGGCCCGGTGACCTGGCGGTCTAGGGTAAGGTGTCAGACTTCTGTGCTGGCGGCCGGGGTTCAATCCTCGGTCCCGGCACAGATTTATCTGATTTACAAACCCTTCCTTCACCTCTGACAAGACGTGTATTAATCACATCTTGTGAATGTGGGGAAAGCCTGGCCTCCACCGTGGTTCGGATTCCACGTTATACTGTAGGTCCTTTATTTCATCTCACAATCACCCTACCATTACACATTAGCGTAAGTGCATATAACCCGAACGGGAAGTAAGATGCGGTGCTAATAATAATAATAATAATAATAATAATAGCCTCATTTAATTGGTAAGACCATAAATAGTATAATGTATATATGTAAACCCGATATGTTAAAATAATTCAATATTATAATCAAAGTAGGCCTTTACAAATAAGAATCACCATTAGTTTGGAGAGAGTATGAAAAAACCACAACAATAAATAAGTTTTAAAAATCACCTTCAGTTCACTGAGCCAAGATTCGAACCTTTGCCTCCTAGTCAAAAGTTATCGAGTGCAACGCACCATTCTGCCACTGGTGCGGCAAATCTGATTTTAAAACACTTCAGTACAGTACCATACGCATTTCTCAATTTATTAATTGGATGCACTTCTACTTTTTTCTTTTTTATAAATACACAATATTTTCTGTAAGAATTTTCGAGGAGCAGAGATGTACTAAGTGTGTTTGACAGAGACATCTTCTCTAACTAGGGGGGAGGGGGGGGGCGGTGACCTAGTGGTCTAGGGGTAAGGTGTCAGACTTCTGTGCTGGCAGCCGGGGTTCAATCCTCGGTCCCGGCACAGATTTATCTTATTTCCAAACCCTTCCTTCACCTCTGACAAGACATCTTGTGAATGTAGGGAATGCCAGGCCACACCGTGGTTCGGATTCCACGTTAAACTGTAGGTCCTTCATTTCATCTCACAATAACCCTACCATTACACATTAGCGTAAGTGCGTATAACCCGAACGGGTAGTAAGACGCGGTGCTAATAATAATCTAACTAGGGTCCGCTAATTACGCGCTCGCTCGCTCGCTCGCGCGCTCGCCAGTTTGGCCACCCAGTCGCTTGCGCGCTCGCTCGCTCGCTCGCGCGCTCGCTCGCACGCTTGGCAGTCTGGCCGAACCCTAACACAGTATAAAATAACTTACATTAATATCACAAGTGTGCATTGATATAAAGCATTTAATTGGAGTATGTATAAGTAATTAACAGATGTCATTTAAATAAACCGTGTGTGAATAAACAGCCATCAATAGTTCTCTTTCTTACATTTAATTAATTATACCGTTCTAATTAGTGCTCTACCACGGAGCTATAGACAACCTAAACATCATCACAGCATTATTATATCAGGGAATTAATCCGTAGTGTTACAATCGACGCCCGACGCGGGGCGATTAATTCAATAATGTTACAGGTGACCTGGCGGTCTAGGAGTAAGGTGTCAGATTTATGTGCTGGGATCCGGGTTCAATACTCGGTCCCGGCACAGATTTATCTGATTACCAAACCCTTCCTTCACCTCTGACAAGACATCTTGTGAATGTGGGGAATGCCAGGCTTCCACCGTGGTTCGGATCCCACGTTAAACTGTAGGTCCTCCATTTCATCTCACAATCACCCTACCATTACACATTAGCGTAAGTGCGTATAACTCGAACGGGTAGTAAGACGCGGTGCTAATAATAATAGTGTCACAAGTTGATACAGAAAAACGCCGGCAGGGTATGCAACGTAGTGGTGAATATTATTTACAATATATATTCCTACATGTATACTATAGACATGTTTATTTATTAAGTTAAATAGCCTGTGTAGGCCTACAGTATAAATGTGTAAGTACTGCACGTATTTACTGTATAGGCCCCTATGTGTACAACATATTTGTATATATATTATATTTGTATTGCTTATATCCACAAATAAACTGTATTTATCCACTGTATGTATAATTTAGACTATATATGTATACTGTATATATTTGATAAAACTCGTTCAACTGTACTTTAAATCTTGTTAAAATAAACCGTCTCTCCACCAACCTTTGCGTATCTACCGCTTAGTCCGAATTTTCGCTAATGAAATAAATGTTGTGAAATAATCTTTAATTCTTTAAGCTAAATTGGCTGGTCTTTCCATAAGTTGCCTTTGTTCCTCTGTTTGATTAGATTCAACAGACATTTCAGTTGGATGTTGCTCAAAGCCTTCTCTACCTAAAATGGTGTCGTGTATTAAAAAAAACTCTTTTGGATGATCACTGTCAAGAAGTAAAAACTCTTCATCAATTGATGGAGGAACTGGCCATATTAACGGTGGATATAATTAGTGAAAACTGGCAGGTTTTTAGGTTTTCATCTGCGTCCTTTGTGTTAAGGTTGCCAGACCAACCAATTTTCCGGGACTGTCCCGATTTTTTTTTTTTAGAAGATCGTCTCTGTGTCTCGAAAGACCACTTCGGGGCACATGATTGTCCCAGTTTTTAACATTTTTTGTTTGTTTTGTTATCTTTTACCCCACGATTGGTGATGTAGAAGGCCTATTAACATTATTTTTGTCAGGTTGGTATGCATAGGTAAAACACAATTGGGGTAAGTCCCGTCTATATAAGTTTAGTGACATTATCTTTTAATTTGTACGTCAGTGACAATGTGAGAGAGTAAGTGACAATGCGGGGATATGTTTGTTTCGTGGCTCTGAAATTTATTTATATAATACATTCAATTTACAATGTTTAAGCCTAATCATGGCGAAAAGACAGTACAAAATTAAGGAGGCAAAATCTTATCGCAAATATGAGTAAACTTTTAATTTTGGCTTGTCTTTAAAAAAAGTATATTACTGTTGCTGTTTTCTATTTTGTAATATATAAAAGGTATTTATTTTATGTACCGCGAAAATTGAAATAAAATTGTGATACTTGATTATTTTTTTGTCCTGGTGCCCCAGCAAAAATCTGGCCACTCTATTAAGAGTACACCTACACACGCTGTAAATCTGTAAGCAGGCAGCCTGCTTTCTTTCTGTACACACCTTTATAGAGGTGGAATGCAAGCTAGACACAATGCCGCGGTGTTTTGTGCAAGTTATATTGATAAATAAAAAGAGAAAGTAGGTCTAATAATAAATTGAATGCTTAAAAAAAAACTCCATATCATCATCCTGCAATCGAGTTATACCAACCGAGAGGCCACGGTCTACTGGTGAAGATAGTGCCAACTTCTGTTGATAGAAGGTGTCATGTCGTTAGTCTCAGTTTTCTAGACCTGAGCTGCTATATATATAAATTTTTTCATTTAAGTTGCTCCTCATTTGTCCTCCCAAGGCTAAGTTTAAGTTGGCTCAGTTCTAGACCCGCTGCTTCCCAGCAAAAATCTGGAAGAACCGGGGATCTAGCTCGGGACCTCTAGAACTGTAGCCAGGAACTCTGATCACCAACACACAGAGATGGTCAATTAAATGATATGGCTCTCGAAATAAAACTGGCTTCAATAAATCATACCACGCCAGGAAAGGTGTTATTAACTTTTGTCTGTTCTACCAACACTCGGCAAATAATAAGTTGTGTGTTGATAGTCTTAGCTACCTCATTGTTCTTGATAACATTATCTCCCTGTCTGACAGCTGTATATCTCTGTCTGACAGCTGTATTTCTCTGACAGCCGTATATATCTGTCTGACAGCTGTATCTATCTGTCTAACAGCTGTATCTCTCTGTCTGACAGCTGTATCTCTCTGTATAACAGCCGTATCTCTCTGTCTGACAGCTGTATCTCTCTATCTGACAGCCCTATCTCTCTGTTTGTCAGCGCTATCCATCTAACAGCCATATATCTCTGCCTGGCAGCTGTATCTCTCTGTCGGAGAGCCGTATCTCCCCGTCTAACCGCTTCATATCTCTGTCTGACAGCCGCATCTCCCTGTCTGGCAGCTATATCTCTGTCTGACAGCTGTATATCTCTGTCTAAAAGCCGTATTTCTCTGTCTGGCAGCAGTATCTATCTGTCTAACAGCCGTATTTCTCTGTCTAACAGCTGTATCTCTCTATCTGCTGACTATAACACTACTCGTGCCTTTGGAACCACGGGTAAAGATGTCAGTCTTTTGTAGCCTGGGTTGCTGTTAATGGAGGCTTAGATTCAAATCCAGGACGGGTGTGGTAAGGTTTTTTGTCACTAAATTAGTTTAATATTCCTCTACGCAAATGTGAACACATTCCCTCTGAAATATACCACCTCTTTCCCAATACATTAAGTTAGTATTTAAATTAATAAGCTTTTAATTCTAACGAAATAGTATCTGAACCTTACTCCCACTGACATATATCTACAACTGCTGATATACGAACTGAGATACAGTATCTGAACCTTTCTCTCTCTGACTTATATCTACAACTGCTGATATACGAGCTGAGATACAGTATCTGAACCTTACTCCCACTGACTTATATCTACAACTGCTGATATAAGAGCTGAGATACAGTATCTGAACCTTACTCCCACTGACTTATATCTACAACTGCTGATATAAGAGCTGAGATACAGTATCTGAACCTTACTCTCTCTGACTTATATCTACAACTGCTGATATAAGAGCTGAGATACAGTATCTGAACCTTACTCTCTCTGACTTATATCTACAACTGCTGATATAAGAGCTGAGATACAGTATCTGAACCTTACTCTCTCTGACTTATATCTACAACTGCTGATATAAGAGCTGAGATACAGTATCTGAACCTTACTCCCACTGACTTATATCTACAACTGCTGATATAAGAGCTGAGATACAGTATCTGAACCTTACTCTCTCTGACTTATATCTACAACTGCTGATATACGAACTGAGATATAGTATCTGAAGACTGTCTCAGTTATATCTGTAAATAGCTAACAATAATCCACAATACACCATTGATTGCAGCTTCTAAAGAAGTCCTGTATACCCTGGCAACATTTCACGGCACGTGACTAATATATATATATATCCCTGCTTAGGTTATTTTTCCTGGCATGAGCAACATTCGCTTAGTGAGTTTCGTGAAAAGAAAAGAAAACATTTCCATTATTGGGTGTGGAGTTTTTTTCTAAAACCACCGTAGAAAATAGTCCTCACCTTCTTCCCCGGAGCGACGGTCAAAAGAGAATTCCGTTCCGTTCCCGTCCAACAATCTCGTTCCGCGCCAGTTCTTGAGGCCAAGTTTTTTCTACATCCCCTGCCTCTGAAAGCTCGTAACGAGTGCGAGTGAGAGGAATGTAGAAATAGAAGGAATAGAAGAGAGAGAAGGGGGAAAAACAGATAAAGAGAGAACCCCACAGTAATTTATTCCCCATTGCTTCGGTTGGGTTCTGGCGCGATAGACTGTGTTTGTGTGTGTGTGTGTGTGAGAGAGAGAGAGAGAGAGAGAGAGAGAAAGAGAGAGAGAGACAGAGGGATAGACACGCACGAAGCACGGCCGACACTCGTGATGAGGAAAAAAGACCCAGGGACAATGGAGAAACATCGGGAGGTCTCGGCAGTTTCCGCCGTATAAACGCCCGAGTAGTAGCGGCGGCTGGCTGGGTATTGAGTTCGTGGGGACAAGAGAAGAGACTTGGCAACCTCGGATCCACGTGACGTCACACGGCGCCAAACAGCTAACTCGGCCACGGAGCTGAAAACTGGGGAGAGACCAGCCGATACAGAGTCGGAGTTGGTTTGTTGAATTGGTGTCGACTTGAGAGTGTTGGCTACAAGTGATTCAATTCGCTGAAATGAGCGGTTCATTTATCTGGTACAATAGTTCACGAGCTTATAAACTATTTTATTGTTTATTTTGTTGTTTGGTGAAGTCAAGGCTAGTTTTCCTAACCAAACAATAACATTGATAACATTCAACTATATTATTAATTATTTTATATGTATTGATAATATTTACCAAAAGAGACAGCTACAGATCACATGACTTGACGTATGAATACGTCTAGCTGTCAGATCATTGGTCTACCTATTAAAGTTGGACTTTAATCGTTTATTTATTTATCACCACATCTTACTACCCGTTCGGTTATACGCACACTAATGTGTAATGGTAAGGTGATTGTGAGATGAAATGGAGGACCCACAGCTTAACGTGTAATCCGAACCACGGTGGAGGCCTGGCATTCCATACATTCACAAATTGTGATTAATACAGGCCTTGTCAGAGGTAAGGGAAGGGTTTGGTAATCAGATAAATCTGTGCCGGGACCGAGGATTGAACCCCGGCCGCCAGCACAAAAGTCTGACACCTTACCCCTAGACCGATAGGTCACCGATATATGTATGAGAAAGGTTTAATTTGATAGGACGTGTACCGGAATCTGTGCGAAGGGAAAGTGGAAGACCCTTCATAAAAAAAAACTTAATGCACTCGACCTGGATTCGAACCACAATCTCATTGTCATGGACAGTTCAGTCTATTGCGAGAGTGACGCCTTTATATCATTCGATCATTCAGTTGATTTGAAGAACAATCATTGATGTTTTTTTTTAAATTCTACCTGTTCATCGCTACCGGAACTTGCCCTCTCTTGTCAATGACACACCCTATTCCAGGGTCCAATGTCCCCTAAAACTACCCTCAGTCATTAATTCTGGGAGCCAGTCATCAGGCTCTCTCTTTACATTGTAACCCCCCACCACCCCCACCTCTTGTCATTGTGAGGTCATCCTTACCCCTCCCCCTCCTCCATTGTCCTACAAACACGGGCCAGCCACAAACTTCTTTTCACGTGGTTGCTTTAGGAGGTTTTCATTGGTTTTACAAGGACATAGAGGTTTGTGTCTGGCATGTTATTAAAACCTTGAACACACTGCATCAATAAATATTGTATCTCTAGCTACAACATTGAGCAATGAAAATAAGCAGTCCTGCCTTGACGGATTACGCTATGGTGGAGCTTATAAGATAGGGTCATAGTGTAATCAGTCAAGGTAAGACTGATACCTTTCAGGGTAAAAGGAGTGTATGTCCACGTTCATGAATTAGTGAAGTGAGAAAGAACATTGAAACACGTTGTTCAAGTATTGGCAACGTGTTTTTCAAAATAGTAAATATTGCCGAACCCCACACTGTTGATGGGAAACATCCCAATTATGTACTTGATAGGGACGTGCATTTACTCGTAGAGACCTTTTTTATGTATATAATGGGGAGGTATTTAAGAACAGTTAAAAACTTAAATACAAATCAAGGGGGTGAGGGGCTGTCCAATCTTTGAAAGTTATATGCCCCTTGAAGCTATTTAAGTGGTCTTCACCTGGAAAACGTATAACAACTATGGATGCCTTAGAAATTATTTGAATTTATTCTCTACTCGCAAATGTTTTGGAATTTGATGCCATTAGAAGCTATTTGAATTAACTATCCCCCAAAAAATGTTTAAAAAATGGATGCCAGTAGAATCTATTTGAATTAACTATCCCCCAACAAATGTTTAAGAATTGGATGCCTGTAGAAGCTAATTTAATTGATTATCCCTGTAAATGTTTAAGAATTGGATGCCAGTAGAAGCTAATTAAATTGATTCACCACCGGACAATGTTTAAGAATTGGAAGCCAGTAGGACTAATTGAATTGATTCTCCCCCGACAAATGGCTAAGAATTATATACCAGTAGAAGCTATTTGAATTACTTATCCCCCAACAAATGTTTAGGAATTGAATGCCAGTAGAAGCTAATTTAATTGATTCGCCAACGGAAAGTGTTTAAAAATAGGATGTTCTTAGAAGCAAATTTAATTGATTTTCCCCCAACAATTGTTTAGAAATGGGATTTTCTTAGAAGTTTGTAATGCAATAGATTGACCCTAAGGAGTATTTGAAAGCATTGACCATTTATCATTCTAATTATTCATATATTCAAAAATATTTTACATATAATTAAACATATTTTACTTTATTTAAATTTTACAACCTATTACGTGGCGCTTAAATCACGTCTTCCTCTAAATTATTTACTAGTTAGTTCACGCCTCGTGGTAAGATGGCAGCATCTACTGGAGCTAAATTTAAGAAATGTTAAGATCTTTTAATGTATTTCCTTCGAGAAGCTTCCAAAAGCAATAGGTATTTTTGTTCTGGGTTTGTAGGTGTGTAATTTACCGTTAGGAAGATTCCTTCGAGAAGCTTCTATTGAACTCGGATATATGTGACTTTTTGAAACTCCGTATTTTTACTGTGCAATCGGTCGTGGTCTTGAATGGACGTGCTTTAAGCGATCAGTGATTATAATTGTTAGGCCCTCGACATGATCGTGTTTCGATTAAAAAATATTAATAATAATATGATTTAAATTTAAAGAATAAACAGATATCAAACTTTATGTGATATATTATCATTTATTAAAGTCTAATGATAAGGAACGAGGCATTATAAGTAAAGCACATAGTTGCGTAATAGAAATAATGATTTACGGAATGACTCTGTTATGTAATATAGCAAATAGCGACACACCGTGGGGCATTTATAATCAAATATATTACGAAGTGTAATAAATGACGTCCAACGAGGGCTGAACGCGAAAAGTGTAACAAATAGCATTCCAACGAGGGGCTGAAAAAACGTAATGTAACAAATGGCGACACAACGTGGGGGTTAATAGGCGACTATTAACGCTCGCCAAGACTCGTAATGTAACAAATGGCGCTACAACTTAGGGGCTCGAATACCGCGAACTGAGACAGAGGTGCGTCACTGAGCTAAAGGAAGAGACGGCACACCAGGAGACGGCACATAATCACCAAAGGACGGCACACCAAACCAAGGAGACGGCATAGTCAAGAAACAGCGCAAAGGACTGTTGGAGACGGCACACCTGCAAGAGACGACACGCCGACGGCACACCTGCAAGAGACGGCACACCAACGGCACACCATCAAGGAACGGGACGGAGGACCTTTTGGAGACGGCATGCAGTCAAGAAACAGCGTAGAGGACAGATAAGTGGTCAACAGAAGCTGTAACTCTAATTTAAAAAAAAAAAAAAAAAAAAAAAAAAATCTAATTTCAATTGTGTATTTTGGGGGTAGTAAAATTTTGTTTTTATATGTTGGGATTTCACAAATTAAATTAAAACTAACAATATAAAAGTGTATGGGCCTAATTTTAAATTAAATTTCTCACTATAAAAAGTAATTCTTAGATCAATAGTACTTGAAATTTGTCAAGGCCTAACACAAATTAATTCATAGATCAACTTAAGAAAAATTTATTTAAATTTTCAACATGGCAGACAAGGTGATAAGAGAACCTGAAGAGTATGATGATGAAGACACAATGCCATTTATTTATGAGGAGGATGAAAGGGCAGGTCAATTCAGGAGGGCAAATTGTGAACAGGAACAAGAAGGGAGTGAGGAGGAAATAGGGGCTAGCTCTGGGGAGGTAGCAAGTAACGAAGTAATCCTGCAAACGCTGAATCAAAGTGTAGGGGAACAATAACCTTAGTGGAAGAGAGGGTGGCTAAACCAGTAGAACAAGTAGATCTTTTAAATGCTATATTAGAAAAAATTGATCGAACTGCATCAGAAAATAAACAGGATTTGGAAAAAATGGGACAAACTTTAGAAACTAAACTCAACCAAAAGGTCGACGAACAATCAAAGAATATAAATAAAAATATAAATAAAAAATTTGAGAATTTAGAATTAATTAATCAAAATTTTATCCAACAAATTAATGAAATTAATGACAGGGTTTCAGAAGGAGAAAAAAAACAAGGAAATTTAGAGGTTAGGCAGGAAAATCTAAGAAAGGAACAGTTTAAGTTAATCGATCAAATATCTTCAGTGACAAACAAAACAGAGGGTTTGGAGAAAAAATTAGATAAAGAAACCAGTAAATTAGAAAAACAAATACAAACACAGGATATACAGATAGCACACAACAAATCAGCTGTTCAGGTAGTGCAATCCAATTTGGAAATTCAAATAGAAAAGGTGAGGTTAGAAATTGAAGGGCAAGAGGATGCTAATAGGCAATTTATTAAAGAAAATATTAATGAGGAGATTCAAATAGAAAGGAAAGAAATTGTGGAGATAAAAGAAATTGTAAATGAAAACAAAAAAACGGTTGGCACTTTAGATCAGAAAATAAACAACTTAGCTGATCAAGTACAACTTAACAAAGGTAGGGGGACAGATAACAAAAATGGGTGTAGTCACAATCTCTTAACCAAAAATGTCAATGACCTTACTTTGTCACTCATTCCTAGGTATAGGGGAGCAAAGGGCAAAATATCTGTGGCTCAATATTTGCAAAAAATTGAGAGAGTTTGGAAAGAAGAGGATTTAAGGGAAAGGAACAAAATTGAAATTTTGCTCTCATGTTTAGAAGGGGAGGCTAGGAACTGGGCCAGTTATTTAGAGGATGAATGGGAGACCTATGAACAGGCTAAGCGCGCATTTTTGGATCACTTTTGGTCTCAAGAGATGCAGGACGACTTTCTGCAGTTAATATTTAATAATAGATATGATTCAAAAAAAGGCACAATGAATGAGTATTTTCATGGTTTTGTTTCTCAGGCTAGGTATTTAAATTATCCATTGGAAGAATACAGGTTGGTGAAACATCTAACAAATCACTTTCCTCTTCAGGTACAAAATGTACTGTTAAGTGTTAATGCCCAAAATGTGAAGGAGATGGAAAGAGTATTGATAGGATTTGACAATAGGTGGCAAAGGAATGGGGAAAGGGAAGGTAGAAATGAAACACCCAATTTTGATAGAACTAGACAGACCTATAATCCATTCGGTCGTGATAATAAACAAAATAGACCACCAAACCCATTCCAAGATTCAAAGCGTCGAGAAGACGGTAGGCCCAACAGACCTAACTATTTTATAAACCAAGGACAAAATAGGCAAGGTCCCAACAATCATATGATAGGACACCGAGAGGGGGTGAGGGAAAACCCCAGACAAGAGAGCCGAGACAATTACAACAAACAGGTAAATAATAGTCAGACTAGAAGAATAGCAGCAGAAGTACACTCTGCACCTAGCTTTAATGATATTGCACCATTCACAATGGGTCACACAGTCTTTAGAAATGAAAATCAGGGAAACTGATTGCTAGGCCCCATGGCAGTCCACATGAGGTCAACAAAGTAGTAATAAATAGGACTAATGAACAGATTAATTATTTGAACTTTGTTAAACAATATGTTAAACAATATGTAATTTTACAAGGTGATCCCATGGAGGATCTATTGCAAGAAAATAATAGTAAAAATGAGTTCTGTAAGGCAATTTCAGGTTAGGCTAGCTTAAAGGAAGAGAGAGAAAGAGGGGGTGAGAAATAATAATGTAATTAGAATTATTAAGCAATAAGCTCTTAGTATATTATGTAATTTTATCTTCTTAACCTTGTAAATAAGGGCCATTTCATTGTAAATATTAGTATGGAAGGTGACCCTCCTTAATATTTCAATACAGTCCAACTCTGGAAAGTAAGGACAAGTACTTCATTTTGTTTTCATTATTAATGACAAATTAGAGGGAGGGAAGCATCCTCTGAAGTGCTTGGTGAAGGAAGGAGTAGAAATGGATTTATTACAAAGTATAGTCAGTTGAGCGTGGGGGTGTACTCGGAAAGCACCAGGTCAGACAGGTGATTTAGGGCAGGCTTATAATAAAAATTGAGTTGAGGCAGGTAATTTCTGCTATACAGTGACATGTTGTGATGTCAGGACTTGGATTCTTCGACGTTTGGCAAGAGAGTAGTTTTGTCGCAGAGGTCTGACTACCTTGTGAGTTTTAGGGGGCAGGGATTGAACCTGGGCCACCCGAGTTATGGGAATTTTGTAAGTGTTAGGGGGCAGGCATTGAACCTGGGCCACCCGAGTTAAGTATTGTGAGTTTTAGGGGGCAGGCATTGAACCTGGACCACCCGTATTAGAGTTTTGAGAGTTTTTCTGGGCCAAGGGGTCAGCAGAGTTCTGAACCGCCTGTGGTTACCAGACATTTGAACGAGGTTTGGACCGTTAAGAGAACGCCTCTTGTGTGTTTTGAAGGCCTGAGAAATGGGATTGTCGGTCACTGTATGCCGGGAAGTATCCTGAGGATACGTTCCAGTTTTTGGGAGTTAGCCTTTATTGAGCCTGTTATAAAAATAAATCAATATTATGTCACAAGTTTAAAGCAACTTTCTTTTAAATAAAATTTTTAAAGGAATAATAATCATAATAAATAATAATTAATTATAAGAATATTTCAAAATGTGAGCTTGTATTAAACCACTAAGGTCTTGTTAGAGATTGTATATACTATGGTTCTCTGTGCTGTGGAGAGATTCAGCATCGAGTTGTTGTTTTTCATTTTGTTTTACTAGGGGTTAAGTGTCATCCTAATTAAATCAATGATACTGTATGATAATAATAATTTTCTGTTATTAGACAATGTATGTGTATGATATTGCCATTTCTATGATTTAAACAATGTACTTATATGTTTTACTAGTTAATTATGTTTATTTTAATTTTTTATGTTAAGTTAAGCTATTTTCAGCAAATGTGGTGCTCATATAGCAAATTTTAGTTGACCGTTTGGTACATAAAGTTGTAAATGTTTGTGATCATATAGCAAGTTTGGCCAAGAGACTTTTAAGAGTAAGTGTAACAAAGTGTTGAGAGCCTTTGTTAAGTGTGTGAAAAAAAAATCACAAAAGTGGATCCGTGAAGGATCATGAAACGAAGTGCAACAATTATTTAAAGAAGATTGTATAGAATTAAAAAAAAGACAAGACATAAAGGAAATGCAAATTGCTTGGCAAAAATTAATTAAAAGACACTTCGATTTGAGACAATTAAATTAAATTTTCTTAATATAATAAACTTAGACTATGTTATGTCAGTTAATTATAATTAGGCTGACATCTTACTTAGATATTTTATTTCATTTAATCATAATTATACTAAATGTTTTACTTAGATTATCTTATTTTAGTTAATCCTAATTATAACTGATAAATTTTATTTTAATGCTCAATTCATATAACTTCCACTTCAAAATATTGAACTTGATGTAATTTTGTTAATTCTATACAGGATGTTTAAACATGTTGAACTTGATGCAATTTTGTTAAATCTATACAGGATGTTTCAAAATAGTGAAATTTTTGTAAAATTTGTAAAACTTATACAGGGTGTACGAAAGGTGATCATGTCTTCTTTTTTTATTTTGGCAAAGCGTATCAAAAAGTATAAGACTAGTCTCTACTTTCCGATACACTTTGGGGGGTATTGTAATGCAATAGATTGACCCTAAGGAGTATTTGAAAGCATTGACCATTTATCATTCTAATTATTCATATATTCAAAAATATTTTACATATAATTAAACATATTTTACTTTATTTAAATTTTACAACCTATTACGTGGCGCTTAGATCACGTCTTCCTCTAAATTATTTACTAGTTAGTTCACGCCTCGTGGTAAGATGGCAGCATCTACTGGAGCTAAATTTAAGAAATGTTAAGATCTTTTAATGTATTTCCTTCGAGAAGCTTCCAAAAGCAATAGGTATTTTTGTTCTGGGTTTGTAGGTGTGTAATTTACCGTTAGGAAGATTCCTTCGAGAAGCTTCTATTGAACTCGGATATATGTGACTTTTTGAAACTCCGTATTTTTACTGTGCAATCGGTCGTGGTCTTGAATGGACGTGCTTTAAGCGATCAGTGATTATAATTGTTAGGCCCTCGACATGATCGTGTTTCGATTAAAAAATATTAATAATAATATGATTTAAATTTAAAGAATAAACAGATATCAAACTTTATGTGATATATTATCATTTATTAAAGTCTAATGATAAGGAACGAGGCATTATAAGTAAAGCACATAGTTGCGTAATAGAAATAATGATTTACGGAATGACTCTGTTATGTAATATAGCAAATAGCGACACACCGTGGGGCATTTATAATCAAATATATTACGAAGTGTAATAAATGACGTCCAACGAGGGGCTGAACGCGAAAAGTGTAACAAATAGCATTCCAACGAGGGGCTGAAGAAACGTAATGTAACAAATGGCGACACAACGTGGGGGTTAATAGGTGACTATTAACGCTCGCCAAGACTCGTAATGTAACAAGTTAATTACATTTATTCTCCCCCAGAAAATGTTTAAAAATTGGATTGCCTCTAGCTAGAAGCTCTTTGTATTTGGTTTTTAATTTTAATTAAAAGGTACTCTTTGGTCAGCGAAAAAGTATCAATAACTGTTAGGCCACACGTCTTGAAATACAATCGTCTTGTGTCATTTTCTGGAACTACTTTTCTATTCTATCTAAGCTATAGGCCTACTACCTTTACAGCTACGCTTTGTCATGTCAAAAAAAATAGTAAAGAAAACTACGATACTTCTTATCTCAAGGTAAAGAGGAAAGCTATCTGCTAATTTTCAGACTATATTTGTTAGAGGAAGGCTAAATTATTATTAGCACCGCGTCTTACTACCCATTCGGGTTATACGCACTTACGCTAATGTGTAATGGAAGGGTGATTGCGAGATGAAATGAAGGACCTACAGTTTAACGTGGAATCCGAACCATGGTGGAGGTCTGGCATTCCCCACATTCACATGATGTCTTGTCAAAGGTGAAGGAAGGGTTTGGTAATCAGATAAATCTGTGCCGGGACCGAGGATTGAACCCCGGACCCCAGTACAGAAGTCTGACACCTTACCCCTAGACCACCAGGTCACCTGAGGAAGGCTAAATCTAGGGCCCTTTTTCATCAAACCTATTCTCATATCTCCGCAAATATGATTAAAAAGTCATTGAAAATGAACTAACGCCGCGCGGTGGCTCCCTAAGTTCAGTCGTTAATCCTTTCCCCCACATACTCAAAACTCAAATAACTCTCTCTTATATTTGTGTGTGTCACGAGTCTTAATGCCAGTCTGGGCTATCAGCAACTTATTATTTAAAGGACACAGGAATTGGAGGGTGTAAAACACCTGGAAGGAAGATATTTTGAAATATATATATATATTTAAAAGAATATAAATCTATAAAATACAGAAAGTTCGTTTAAAAGTCTTAAAGAAAGTACATGATTCTCGACAATTATGATCAAGCAACCCCTTCCAAGGTTTCACATTTGAATTGATACTAAGTCAGTCGACGGCTGATTGGCTGTTGGTCAAAATAAAACGCTTGGTAAACGTTCAAATTCTGTCCCCAACCAAATGTTCTCATATTTAGATTCCATCTAAATAGAAGATAAGATTTTTGACGAAAATGTGTATCTTTCTTACTTATTTACATAACTTAAGCTTATTTTGGTTCAAGGCCAGCTTTCAGCTACATAGGCCTATTTGACATTATCAAAGGAGAGTGAAATAAATCTAAACGGGGAATTAAAAAAAAAAAGGAATGAGGGGAGTGGGGGAAGGGGGGCAAGGAGAGGAAATTTTTCCAGGGTTGGGCGAATAAAATAGAATTGTTCCAACTAGCTCAAATCTATGTGCAAAACATGAGTGTCACTGTTCATGAATAAGCTAGTTTGTAAGTTGGGGGAGAGGTGGTGCTTGGAAATTGATCCTTAATACCAACACTCATACCGATAGTACCAAGGTCAAAGACGTTGGGCTTGCAATATACTGGACTACCGGTGAATTGAATATCAGAGCTTGATTCCCGGTTGGATGTACTGAGGGTGTTTTTTATTAAATGGTTTCCCACTCACCCCTTCATGCAAATGTGGGTACATTTCCTGTACATTCTACCTTTCTCATCCTTACCCTATTGGTTTGAATATGTTGACTGGCTGAACGGGTGATAAGGATTGTGTGCAAATAAAAAGGTAGCCTACACCCGATTTCGGTATAATTTGGGGGTACAAATTTTCCTTTATATCACAGCCCTACGGGTGTATATGGATGACTAAAAACCATGATTGCCATCCCAAAGTGGTAGCCAATAAAAATGGTGGCCAGCCTAAGATGGCAGATGTTGACTTTAGAAAAACGGCTATATCCCTGGAAGTTAAGGTCCTATTTCAAGGCCCCCCCCCCTTTTTTTTTTTCAAAAGAAAGCATAAAATGTTCCCTATATTTAGGGTTCTTGAGAGTCTTGTGATATATGCAACCGTTAATTGGTAAATAATGAATTAAAATCAATGATTGATAAAAATTGATAAAAAAATTTAAAATCACTTCTTACAAAACATTAAGACCTAGGAATTAATAATAAGAAACAGCCAGAATATAGTTAGCACAGTAATAAAGTTACAACAAGCTAACACGTTAGGTTGTTAAACTGAATTACACCATCAAAAATAAATAGAGTCTAATGAACAAATTGTTAAAAAAGAAAATAGCATAATCTAGTTATATTTCTTAGTCTAGTATTTTAATAATAGTTTTATTCATCATCTTCATCATAATCACTTTCACAACTGTCTTGAAAGTTTAATTTTTCTTCTACACATTTCTCAGGCTCATTCATGTTATCACACTTTGTCAGCTAACATGTCTCGGTACATTTCAAATGATTAACCATAAAGTGCATGATGGTAGTTGTCATAACCTCAACCATGAACAACTTAAAAAGTCACAAAACTGCTTCAGGTGCTGGTGCTTCTGTCATCCATTTGATGCAAAGCTTTCCATCTTTGTCCAACGTCCATCAATGATTTTCTGGTTCTGGAACTTCAGGAAAGTTTCACAGACATCTTTTCCAAATAGCTGTTTGATAGTTGGCTCGTAGAGAAGGTTGATGAAGTCACGCTTCACATGTAGGAATCTGTTGTGACTCAATTGCATGCAGCTTGTTGACTTCAGAATATTCGGTGTCTCACTTCAGTGATATTTTTTTGTTTAGTATTTCTTGAATATACCTAACTTTTAGATCAAACACTTGTCTTTGTCAGATACTAAAAACTGGTTTCACTGCATTGGAAAAGTTAAACGAACTCATCATTTGTTTGTAGAAGTTTCAGGGCTTTGAGCTTGCCTTGCCCAGAAAGAGCACTGACTGTATCGCAAACTGTCCATGCATGTAAACCTGGTAATAATGATTTAGAACGAGAGCCAACTGCAGATGCAAGTTTCTTAACATGATTTATTGATGGTAATTTTTTTTTTTATCGTTGGCAAATAAAATGTGGATTGCTCAACTTTGTAATCAATATAAGAAATATGATAGTTTTATGTCAAGGGTAAATCGACGTAATACATATTTTTCCTTTTTGTTGGGATGGAGAGATGTAAAGATAATGATATAAATAAGTTTGATTTTTATGTAAAGCATATGAGTATTTCGTGGAGATCCAATTTATGAGCTTTATATTGTTCTTTCCTGGCTAACAAGTGCGAATCTAACTTGTATTTTTGTTAACGTAGATTAATGATGGTGATCGCTAAAATATTTAATGTGCTCTTTTAATGAAACCATGCTATGGTGACCACAAAATTTTTGATACATTATTTCTCCCCTTTTTGGGATCTTTCGTATTTAATTGTTTTCATACCTTTTTCGAATATCTAATAAACAACCCATTTTGTGAATCTTTTCAACTTACTCTATTTTTCCTCTACTTATTTATCCTTAGGTATAACGTTATCCAGCTTCTAATATTTTTGTCTGGTAATTGAATTAGGGGAATGTTTATATATTTATATATTGTTGAGGTTGACCGTGGGGACAGGTTCCGCAATTGTTCCAAATTGCGTGTTCTGGGTACTGGTTTCTTGCCCAGGTTTTTATATATTCTTTACTCACTAAGCACACTCTTTCTTTTTGTTGACCAATTTAATTTTTTTTTGTATTTGAACCTATTAGTTAGGTTTTAGGGTTAGGGATAGGGTTCAAATATTTGAGTATTCCATAGCTGCATCCCTAATATGTATCATCATCCGAGTATCTCCTTCTTCTTGGGAAGATGCAAGTTATTACACTTCACGGAAGTCATTAGCAGTTATTTTTATGCAAGTCTTACAGTAAGTAGCGTATTTCATCACCAATCTTTTTCTTTCATCTTGGATCAGCCGCCATTTTTATCAGCTACCAATTTGGGATGGCAATCATGGTTTACGCGATTCTTATTACCTATTTAACTGTGTTATAAAGGAAAATAAATACCCCCAAATTATACAAGATAGGCCTACTTGGATTTGAATAGCTGGCCCATGCACTACAGAGTGTCCCAAAAGTCTGAAGCCATACAATAAAGAGCGTTTTATACAACATGTTCGAAATGAGCCCTGTTTTTCTGAACACACAGAGATGCTGCCATTCCATGAACACTCGGTGTTGATGATGGTAGAATCATATATGATGACAAGCGTGTCCGATTATGTTTACAAGGTGCTGCGGTTCAGAAATCTTCTCAATTTAAGCCATGGCCTTTAAGTGCCCCCAAAGGTAAAAGTCTAGTAGTGTCAGGTCTTGCCTTAGTGGGGGCTACTCAACATTTCCTAGGTGACTTATACAGTGCCCTGGAAAGTGGTGATCAAAGTATTATCGAACATCAGTGGTATAATGAGCCGTCCTGTTGGAACCAGACTGGATACTCTACTTGGTTCAGAAGGCTGGTCACTGCTTCAGAACCCATCATATTCGACTTCTTAAGGCTCTAAAGCATACGACGCTAAAACTGCAGTGGTGGTCTCTTCATCAGCGGAACTCCTTGGCTGATCACTTCAAGGTTCCCGTCTCTTGGAACCTTTTCACTAGTTTGCTTACGCAGCCTTGGGTAACTGATTACCTCTCAGGATGTAAATGGTTGAACTCATTAGTGACTTATCGCTGACTTTGGCTGCCAACCAGAAGGATGACCTTGATGCTTCCTTAGTCAGAGACATATACATTTACCTGGAAAGCTAAGCAAATTAAAGAATCCCCTATGATTCCAGACTTTTGGGACAACCTGTAAAATATCACCTCTGAGACAACTGCAGGTTTTATGGAAAAAAGATCTATCTTAGCTACTCGATTTTAGTGTTCTTGGGGTAAAGTGCTCGCCTCATGACCCGATGTTCGTGGGTTCAAATCCAGCTGGTGTTGATTGTTTTTCTTGAGCGATAAAAACCCGTAGCACAGCTTCCTTCCAAAGCCATCGGTACTATGTCGATTGTAGCATTTAAAAGAACCCTCAAAATTGGTAAGCCCTTTCGTTCTCGCTCATAGAAATTCTCGTGTGTCGATATAATAAGTAGGTTCAGAAAGTGCATCTACATCTACTATCCCGGTTAATAGTGTATCTACTACCCCAGTTAATAGTGCATCTAGGTGACTTGGTGGTCTAGGGGTAAGGTGTCGGACTTCTGAGCTGGGGTCCGAGGTTCAATCCTCGGTCCCGGCACAGATTTATTTGATTGCCAAACCCTTCCTTCACCTCTGACAAGACCTGTATAGTCACAACTTGTGAATGTGGGGATGGTCAGGCCTCCCCCGTGGTTCGGATTCCACGTTAAACTGTAGGTCCTTCATTTCATCTCACAATCACCCTACCATTACACATTAGCGTAAGTGCGTATAACCCGAACGGGTAGTAAGACGCGGTGCTAATAATAATAATAATAATATTAATAATAATAATAATAATAAATAGGGAAGATTATGTGGTGTCAAGAATTAACTTCACAGTCAAATGTTTAATGAGAAAATACCTTTTTCAGGGAAATTATATTTTATATTATGTGTTTTGATGAATAATAATAATAATAATAATGCATTACTATCCCGGTTAATATTGTATCTACTATCCTAGATAATAATTTATCTACTATCCTAGTTAATAATGTATCTTCTATCCCGATTAGTAGTGTATCTAGAGCCTACTCTCTGAGCTAAGAGGACTAATTAAGCTTGGGCGAACTTATTATAAGATTTTTTATGAGGGGGCGGTATCTTTGGGCTGTACCATAGAGATCAAGCTTAGGTTAGGCTTATCGGCCGGTCACGAGGAGTCAGATAACAATTCCAATTCCTAGTCAGCTTTCATTCTTCCTTTCATCAATTAGCGAGGCGGTTCCTTTCATCAATTAGCGAGGCGGTTCCTTTCATCAATTAGCGAGGCGGTTCCTTTCATCAATTAGCGAGGCGGTTCGTCTCGTATTTCAAAGCTGCGCGTCCATTATGTCGGCTAGGTAGAAAAAAAAAGTTTTGATAGTGCGGTCAACTTATGCTGCGGAGAGGAGTGATGGCTTACAGTCACTAGGTATAGCCTGGTAGAGGAGTGATGGCTTACAGTAACTAGGTATATCCTGGTAGAGGAGTGATGGCTTACAGTAACTAGGTATATCCTGGTGAGGGAGTGATGGCTTACAGTCACTAGGTATATCCTGGTAGAGGAGTGATGGCTTACAGTAACTAGGTATATCCTGGTAGAGGAGTGATGGCTTACAGTAACTAGGTATATCCTGGTAGAGGAGTGATGGCTTACAGTCACTAGATATATCCTGGTAGAGGAGTGATGGCTTACAGTCACTAGGTATATCCTGGTAGAGGAGTGATGGCTTACAGTAACTAGGTATATCCTGGTAGAGGAGTGATGGCTTACAGTCACTAGATATATCCTGGTAGAGGAGTGATGGCTTACAATCACTAGGTATATCCTGGTAGAGGAGTGATGGCTTACAGTAACTAGGTATATCCTGGTAGAGGAGTGATGGCTTACAATCACTAGGTATATCCTGGTAAAGGAGTGATGGCTTACAGTAACTAGGTATATCCTGGTAGAGGAGTGATGGCTTACAGTAACTAGGTATATCCTGGTAGAGGAGTGATGGCTTACAGTAACTAGGTATATCCTGGTAGAGGAGTGATGGCTTACAGTAACTAGGTATATCCTGGTAGAGGAGTGATGGCTTACAGTAACTAGGTATATCCTGGTAGAGGAGTGATGGCTTACAGTAACTAGGTATATCCTGGTAGAGGAGTGATGGCTTACAGTAACAGGTATATCCTGGTAGAGGAGTGATGGCTTACAGTAACTAGGTATATCCTGGTAAAGGAGTGATGGCTTACAGTAACTAGGTATATCCTGGTAGAGGAGTGATGGCTTACAATCACTAGGTATATCCTGGTAAAGGAGTGATGGCTTAGAGTAACTAGATATAGCCTGGTAGAGGAGTGATGGCTTACAGTAACTAGGTATATCCTGGTAGAGGAGTGATGGCTTACAGTCACTAGGTATATCCTGGTAGAGGAGTGATGGCTTACAGTCACTAGGTATATCCTGGTAGAGGAGTGATGGCTTACAGTAACTAGGTATATCCTGGTAGAGGAGTGATGGCTTACAGTAACTAGGTATATCCTGGTAGAGGAGTGATGGCTTACAGTAACTAGGTATATCCTGGTAGAGGAGTGATGGCTTACAGTAACAGGTATATCCTGGTAGAGGAGTGATGGCTTACAGTAACTAGGTATATCCTGGTAGAGGAGTGATGGCTTACAGTAACTAGGTATATCCTGGTAGAGGAGTGATGGCTTACAGTAACTAGGTATATCCTGGTAGAGGAGTGATGGCTTACAGTAACAGTATATCCTGGTAGAGGAGTGATGGCTTACAGTAACTAGGTATATCCTGGTAAAGGAGTGATGGCTTACAGTAACTAGGTATATCCTGGTAGAGGAGTGATGGCTTACAGTCACTAGATATATCCTGGTAGAGGAGTGATGGCTTACAGTCACTAGGTATATCCTGGTAGAGGAGTGATGGCTTACAGTAACTAGGTATATCCTGGTAGAGGAGTGATGGCTTACAGTCACTAGATATATCCTGGTAGAGGAGTGATGGCTTACAATCACTAGGTATATCCTGGTAGAGGAGTGATGGCTTACAGTAACTAGGTATATCCTGGTAGAGGAGTGATGGCTTAAAATCACTAGGTATATCCTGGTAAAGGAGTGATGGCTTACAGTAACTAGGTATATCCTGGTAGAGGAGTGATGGCTTACAGTAACTAGGTATATCCTGGTAGAGGAGTGATGGCTTACAGTAACTAGGTATATCCTGGTAGAGGAGTGATGGCTTACAATAACTAGGTATATCCTGGTAGAAGGAGTGATGGCTTACAGTACTAGGTATATCCTGGTAGAAGGAGTGATGGCTTACAGTAACTAGGTATATCCTGGTAGAAGAGTGATGGCTTACAGTAACTAGGTATATCTGGTAGAAGAGTGATGGCTTACAGTAACTAGGTATATCCTGGTAGAAGAGTGATGGCTTACAGTAACTAGGTATATCCTGGTAGAAGAGTGATGGCTTACAGTAACTAGGTATATCCTGGTAAGAGGAGTGATGGCTTACAGTAACTAGGTATATCTGGTAGAAGATGATGCTTACAGTAACTAGGTATATCTGGTAGAAGTGATGGCTTACAGTCACTAGGTATATCTGGTAGAAGAGTGATGGCTTACAGTAACTAGTATATCTGGTAGACTGGTAAGAGTGATGGCTTACAGTAACAAGGTATATCCTGGTAGAGGAGTGATGGCTTACAGTAACTAGGTATTCCTGGTAGAGGAAGTGATGGCTTACAGTAACTAAGGTATATACTGGTATGAAGGAGTGATGGCTTACAGTAAACAAGGTATATCCTGGTAGAGAGTGATGGCTTACAGTAACTAGGTATATCTGGTAGAAGATGATGGCTTACAGTAACTAGGTATATCCTGGTAGAGGAGTGATGGCTTACAGTAACTAGGTATATCCTGGTAGAGGAGTGATGGCTTACAGTAACTAGGTATATCCTGGTAGAAGAGTGATGGCTTACAGTAACTAGGTATATCCTGGTAGAAGAGTGATGGCTTACAGTAACTAGGTATATCCTGGTAGAAGAGTGATGGCTTACAGTAACTAGGTATATCCTGGTAGAAGGAGTGATGGCTTACAGTAACTAGGTATATCCTGGTAGAAGAGTGATGGCTTACAGTAACTAGGTATATCCTGGTAAAGAGTGATGGCTTACAGTAACATAGGTATATCCTGGTAGAGAGAGTGATGGCTTACAGTAACTAGGTATATCCTGGTAGAGAAGTGATGGCTTACAGTAACTAGGTATATCCTGGTAGAGAGTGATGGCTTACAGTAACTAGGTATATCCTGGTAGAAGAGTGATGGCTTACAGTAACTAGGTATATCCTGGTAGAGAGAGGAGAAGTATGTGCTTACAGTAACTAGGTATATCCTGGTAGAGAGTGATGGCTTACAGTAACTAGGTATATCCTGGTAGAAGGAGTGATGGCTTTACAGTAACTAGGTATATCCTGGTAGAAGGAGGTTGACATAGCTATACCATGTAAAACTTAAGGTAATAATATCCTGGTAGAGAGTGATGGCTTACAGTCAACTAGGTATATCCTGGTAGAGAGAGTGATGGCTTACAGTAACTAGGTATATCCTGGTAGAGAGTGATGGCTTACAGTAATAGGTATATCCTGGTAGAGATGATGGCTTACAGTAACTATAGGTATATCCTGGTAAGGAGAGTGATGGCTATACAGTAACTAGGTATATCCTGGTAGAGAGTGATGGCTTACAGTAACTAGGTATATCCTGGTAGAGAGTGATGGCTTACAGTAACTAGGTATATCCTGGTAGAAGAGTGATGGCTTACAGTAACTAGGTATATCTGGTAGAAGAGTGATGGCTTACAGTAACTAGGTATATCCTGGTAGAGGAGTGATGGCTTACAGTACTAGGTATATCCTGGTAGAAGGAGTGATGGCTTCAGTAACTAAGGTAATATCCTGGTGAGAAGAGTGATGGCTTACAGTAACTAGGTATATCCTGGTAGAGAGTGATGGCTTACAGTAACTAGGTATATCCTGGTAGAGAGTGATGGCTTACAGTAACAGTATTCTGTAGAAGTGATGGCTTACAGTACTAGGTATACCTGGTAGAGATGATGGCTTAAGTACAGTATATCCTGGTAGAGAGTGATGGCTTACAGTAACTAGTATATACCTGGTAGAGAGTGATGGCTTACAGTAACTAGTATATCTGTAGAGAGTGATGGCTTAAGTACAGTATACCTGGTAAAGAGTGATGCTTACAGTACTAGGTATATCCTGGTAGAAGAGGATGGCTTACAGTAACTGAAGTAGTTATCCTGGTAGAGAGTGATGGCTTAATACTAGGTATATCGTAGAGAGTATGCTTACAAACTAGGTATATCCTGGAGAGATGATGGCTTACAGTACTAGTAACTTAGAGTATGAATATTGTAGAAGAGTGATGCTTACAGTAACTGTATATCCTTAGAGGAGTGATGGCTTACAGTACTAGTATATCCTGGTAGAGAGTGATGGCTTACAGTAACTAGGTATATCCTGTAAGAGTGATGGCTTACAGTAACTAGATATACTGGTAGAGAGTGATGGCTTACAGTACTAGATTATCTGGTAAAGTGATGGCTTACAGTAACTAGGTATATCCTGGTAAGAGTGATGGCTTACAGAACAGGTATATCCTGGTAGAGGAGTGATGGCTTACATACTAGGTATAATCTGAAGAGTGATGGCTTACAGTAACTAGGTATTATCCTGGTAGAAGTGATGGCTTACTACAGATAGTAATCCTGGTAAAGAGTGATGGCTTACAGTAACTAGGTATATCCTGGTAGAGAGTATGGCTACAGTAACAGTATACTGTAGAGAGTGATGTGCTTACAGTAACTAGTATATCCTGGTAGAGAGTGATGGCTTACAGTAACAGTATACCTGAGAAGAGTGATGGCTTACAGTAACAGTATACTGGTAGAGAGTGAGGCTTAAATACTATAGTAATCCTGTAAGAGTGATGGCTTACAAACAGGTATATCCTGGTAGAGAGTGATGCTTACAGTAACTAGTATATCCTGGTAAGAGTGATGGCTTACAGTAACTAGGTATATCTGGTAGAGAGTGATGCTTACAGTACTAGGTATATACGGTAGAGGAGTGATGGCTTACAGTAACTAGATATACCTGGTAGAGAGTGATGGCTTACAGTAACTAGTATATTGCTGGTAGAAGGAGTGATGGCTACAGTAACAGATATATCGTAGAGTGATGGCTTACAGTACAGTATATCTGGTAGAATGAAGCTTCAGTAGTTAAGGTAGAGTGATGGCTTACAGTAACTAGGTATATACTGGTAGAGAGTGATGGCTTACAGTAACTAGTATATCCTGGTAGAAGATGATGGCTTACAGTAACTAGGTATATATCCTGTAAAGAGTGATGCTTACAGTAACTAGGTATATCCTGGTAGAGAGTGATGGCTTACAGTCACTAGTATACCTGGTAAGGAGTATGGCTTACAGTACTAGGTATAAGTTCTGGTAGAAGATGATGGCTTACAGTAACTAGAATCTGTAGAAGTGATGGCTTACAGTACAGGTATAACCTGTAGAGAGTGATGGCTTACAGTAACTAGGTATATCTGGTAGAGAGTGATGGCTTACAGTAACTAGTATATCCTGGTAAGAGTGATGCTTAAAGTAACTAGTATACTTCTGGTAGAAGATATGGTATAAGTAATAGTATATAGGTAAAGAGTGATGGCTTACAGTAACTAGGTATACCTGGTAGAGAGTATGGCTTACAGTAACTAGGTATACTGTAGAAGAGTGATGGCTTAACATATACTGGTAGAGATGCTTACACTATATATCTGGTAAGAGTGATGGCTTACAGTACTAGGTATATCCTGGTAGAGAGTGATGCTTACAGTACTAGTATATCTGGTAGAGAGTGATGCTTACAGTACTAGTATATCCTGTAAGAGTGATGGCTTACAGTACTAGTATATCCTGTAAAGAGTGATGGCTTACAGTACTAGTATATCTGTAAGAGTGATGGCTACATAACTAGATATACCTGGTAGGAGTGATGGCTTACAGACAGGTTATCTGGTAGAGAGTGATGGCTTACAGTACTAGATATATCCTGGTAGAAGAGTGATGGCTTACAGTAACTAGTATATCCTGGTAAGAGGATGATGGCTTACAGTAACTAGTATATACCTGGTAAAGGAGTGATGGCTTACATAACTAGGTATATCCTGGTAGAGAGTGATGCTTACAGGTAACTAGTATATCCTGTAGAGAGAGATGTGCTTACAGTACTAGGATATGCCTGGTAGAGAGATGATGGCTTACAGTAACTAGTATATCCTGGTAGAGAGTGATGGCTTACAGTAACTAGGTATATATCCTGGTAAGAGAGTGATGGCTTACAGTAACTAAGTATATCCTGGTAGAGGAGTGATGGCTTACAGTACTAGTATATACCTGGTAGAGAAGTGATGGCTTACAGTCACTAGGTATATCCTGGTAGAGGAGTGATGGCTTACAGTAACTAGATATATCCTGGTAGAGGAGTGATGGCTTACAGTAACTAGATATAGCCTGGTAGAGGAGTGATGGCTTACAGTAACTAGATATATCCTGGTAGAGGAGTGATGGCTTACAGTAACTAGATATAGCCTGGTAGAGGAGTGATGGCTTACAGTAACTAGATATATCCTGGTAGAGGAGTGATGGCTTAGAGTAACTAGATATATCCTGGTAGAGGAGTGATGGCTTACAGTAACTAGGTACATCCTGGTAGAGGAGTGATGGCTTACAGTAACTAGGTACATCCTGGTAGAGGAGTGATGGCTTACAGTAACTAGGTACATCCTGGTAGAGGAGTGATGGCTTACAGTAACTAGGTACATCCTGGTAGAGGAGTGATGGCTTACAGTAACTAGGTACATCCTGGTAGAGGAGTGATGGCTTACAGTAACTAGGGTCTCCATGGTGTGAGCCCGTAGGTGATCTATACCAACCTAGTAGCTCCTCAACTGTCCTCACGAGGTCTCCATGGTGTGAGCCCGCAGGTGATCTATACCAACCTAGTAGCTCCTCAACTGTCCTCACGAGGTCTCCATGGTGTGAGCCCGCAGGTGATCTATACCAACCTAGTAGCTCCTCAACTGTCCTCACGAGGTCTCCATGGTGTGAGCCCGCAGGTGATCTATACCAACCTAGTAGCTCCTCAACTGTCCTCACGAGGTCTCCATGGTGTGAGCCCGCAGGTGATCTATACCAACCTAGTAGCTCCTCAACTGTCCTCACGAGGTCTCCATGGTGTGAGCCCGCAGGTGATCTATACCAACCTAGTAGCTCCTCAACTGTCCTCACGCGGTCTCCATGGTGTGAGCCCGCAGATGATCTATACCAACCTAGTAGCTCCTCAACTGTCCTCACGCGGTCTCCATGGTGTGAGCCCGCAGATGATCTATACCAACCTAGTAGCTCCTCAACTGTCCTCACGCGGTCTCCATGGTGTGAGCCCGCAGATGATCTATACCAACCTAGTAGCTCCTCAACTGTCCTCACGCGGTCTCCATGGTGTGAGCCCGCAGATGATCTATACCAACCTAGTAGCTCCTCAACTGTCCTCACGTGGTCTCCATGGTGTGAGCCCGCAGGTGATCTATACCAACCTAGTAGCTCCTCAACTGTCCTCACGCGGTCTCCATGGTGTGAGCCCGCAGGTGATCTATACCAACCTAGTAGCTCCTCAACTGACCTCACGAGGCTGAGGTGACCCCGTTACAAACCCACTGCTTCACAGAAAAATTTTGAAAGTTCCAGGGATCGATCCTGGGACAACTGGATCTGTGTTTTTCTATGAAAGTGTTCATTTGGTGAATTCTAATAGTGTCCAACCCAGTGGTTCTCAAACCCTGTTCCGCGGTTGAAGCCTTAGGGGATGACTACATATTCTGTGAAATAGCCGTCTTTTATTGCTTAATAAAGAAGTGAGAGTGGGAAATTATCCAGCCGGGATTCGAGTCTTGACCTCCCCGTCACCGACAAACCAGACTAGACGAGCTTGATGTTTAGTTCGTGTGCCTATCGATGGGAATTGAATAATATTGCTGATAAGTGTGTCCAACTAAGAAATCCCATGACAATTATTTGGCAACTGATTATTTTATTACTAACTGCGTCCCCCACACACAAAAAAAATAATTAGAAGTGTCGAAATTTTTAAAAGGATCATTTTTCATTTATTTAATGACGTTTGAATACATGAACGAGTTCCACCATAAAGTAAAGCAGAGTGAAGTCATTTCTTATAGTCTAGGGTATGGTGTCACTCTCGCATTAGACTAGATTGACAATGTTGGGGGGGATGGGGTTTCGAATCTCAGTTGGATGTAATAATGAGGGTGGTTTTCCCTGAATAGTTTTACACTCCCCTACAAATCTTGGTACTTATCCTCTAAATTCGACCTTCCTTATCCCTAGAAAATTAGCATAATTAGTACATATGCGTATAGCCCGGATGGGTAGTAAGACTCGATAACAAAAAAAGTCATGTGCGTAGGTTATTGTAGTACTATAAAAATAAAAACACAAACTTAGCCTATATTCTTTAAAACTGGAAAACATTTGATTTCAGCTCGACCAGCACTTATCAATAGGTGTAATGTGCGCGGTCTGTCAGAGAACACAGGTTCCTTATCACTTCTTACCTCCCCCGTGTACTCCTGTTTAATGGTGTGGCCAAAGGGAGCGCAAGTATTTTTACAGTTTTTATAGCATTAAATATTTTTGGCCAAAATATATCAAATATTTTTCCAGTAGTAACGTAGAGTTTAGTTTTCTGCACATGCTGATATCAACAGATCTTGAATATGTCAGGGATGTCCTGGAATTTTAAAAGGTTTTGACAAAATTCCAGGACATCCCTGACAGATATTAAAGCTCTGTTGATATCAGCATGTGCAGAAAACTAAACTCTACGTTACTACTGGAAAAATATTTGATTTATTTTGGCCAAAAATATTTAATGCTATAAAAACTGTAAAATTACTCGCGCCCCCTTCTACCTCACCTTAACAGTTTGTTTTTCTTCTGTTCGACACTCTCCCTCCCCCTCCTACCTTCATCGTTACCCAACCTTATGATTTTAATTTAGTCTAGTTCTCCAAATTTATCTGGTAATATGAAGATGTTTTTGACAATTTACTATTTTTTTTCTCGTTGCTGAAATAAAATAACAAAAACATAAAACCATAAAATCCAAGAGACATTCTTAAATCTGTTGGATCATTTTTTGCTTCAACGCACTCCTATTAATTGTTGATAAATTAGTTCAATAAGAAGCTCATGTTTCGGTGTATCTTTCGAGTACTATGGCGGCCTCTTAAGAGGTGTATCTAGTAAGCCTACCCCAGTTAGTAGTGTATCTAGTATCCTGGTCAATAGTGTGTCTGGTATCCTGGTCAATAGTGTGTCTGGTATCCCGGTTAATAGGGTATATAGTATCACGTTTAGGCCTAATAGTGTATCTAGTATCCCGGTTAATAGTGTATAACTTATAGTATCCCGGTTAATAGTGTCTCCAGTATCCCGGTTAATAGTGTCTCCAGTATCCCGGTTAATAGTGTCTCCAGTATCCCGGTTAATAGTATATCTAGTATCCCGGTTAATAGTGTCTCCAGTATCCCGGTTAATAGTGTCTCCAGTATCCCGGTTAATAGTAGGCCTATATCTAGTATCCCGATTAATAGTGTCTCCAGTATCCCGGTTAATAGTGTCTCCAGTATCCCGGTTAATAGTGTCTCCAGTTAATCAGACGAGAGTTGGGCTCCAGGCTCTTGTTTTACACAATATGATATCCTTGTTTCATATTTGTGTCGAAATATTGTTATAATAGAGAATATATTTTGGAGGTATTCTGGTCGTGCAACCCCAACAAGGGGTGACGGGTGTGTGAGGGGGGGAGGATGACTGCCCTTCACAGACCATGAATAATGTAATAATGGCAGTCCCCCTCTTGTGAGGCCAGGGTTGGAGGGGAAAGGAGGGTGGAACAGGGGATGAAGAGAGACGGAGAATACTGACAGAATGAAAGAGTGTAAAGCTCTCTGGACGAAAGTCGGAGAGAAAAAAAAAAACCAGACCGATACATAAAAAAGAAAGTAGTAGCCGCTGCTAGAATGGATGGGGAGAAATCTCATTTAAAGGGGGGAGGGGAAGGAATGGGGTACAAAATGAAGGACAAGAGAAGAGAGGGATAAATAATTAAAGAAAAAAACTGGCAGATTACGAAGTATGTTTGAAAATAGACTTTTAACTTTGGATATAAAAGACTATCTGTCATTTGTTTAGTATTTTAATTGGAAACTTAATTTAAAAGCGTTGTTTAAAATCATGTTAGCGGGCCTGTCTTGATGGATTATGTTATGGTATGACGTATAAGTTAAAGCCATAGTGTATTCGGTCAATGAATCAAATAACCAGAGCTATTATTTATGCTTTTTAGTGAGGATTACTCCTTCTAGATAACATATTCTGAAAATTGAGAAATTACACCTGGACACGGGAATCGAACCCGGGACTTTTGGCTTAGTACAACAATGCTCTAACCACTGAGCTATCCAGGATTCGTCCCGTGCCCAGGGTCATTCTTCACTCATATTTTAAGGCGGAGTCTAACTGTACAAATGGCAGCAATAAGCCAACTACCGAGTCGAAGATGGCTACGTTATGTGATAGCTCATGATCTTAATAAAAACAATTATCCGACGATTTCCTCACGTCCATCATAGACTCTGCCTTAAAATATGAGTAAAGAACGACCCTGGGTACGGATCGATTCCTGGATAGCTCAGTGGTTAGAGCATTGGCGTACTGAGCCAAAGGTCTCGGGTTCAATTCCCGTGTCCAGGTGTCATTTTTCAATTTTCAGAATATGTATTCAGTCAAGGTAAGAATGTTAACATGCTTTGTTCCACTGTGGTGTAGCTTATTAGATAGGGCCATAGTATAATCAGTCACGGTAAGACTGCTGCCTTGCTTGGTTCCACTATGGTGCAGCTTATAAGATAGGGCCATAGTATAATCAGTCACGGTAAGACTGCTGCCTTGCTTGGTTCCACTATGGTGCAGCTTATAAGATAAGACCATGGTGTAATCCAGTTTTTAACTTTTGGAAGTCACGGAACATTTTTGACGATAAGAAAAATTTGTGGAACACCAAAAGCATTTGAATCCTAAAACTAACAATAAAAATATGCATGGCCTTACCTTTTATAAAAATATAACTTCTTTTAATGCGATGCTTGAACTTGTCGGTTTTTGCATATTTCAGCAATTATCAGGTCTAATATGTAATATAACTACCCTTATTTCTTTGTCTATGGAAGTCTTTGACGTTTTCTTGTATTTTATATTGGTAAATGTTGAGTAACTGAGCTCATACAAATATGATGTTGAAAACTGTAGCAAAATGTTCAATAATCTTGTGAATAGAGCTGGGTATTAGGTTTGGACTAAAATCTAAAATTTCTCAAGAGTTATTTCAGAGAATTTCATTTTTAAAAGTACGATACTTTTTTTTTCCAAAGAGATTTATTTTACCTGAAAAGCTGTAAATTTGTCAGTGGATGTCAAAACCGTTTCATTTTTCCCTTGGATACTTGTATTAACGCTATTTAAGTAATAAGAAATATCGGCTATTAAATATTCCATTTTATCATATAAAATATTATTTTGAAGACATTTTACAAAAGCAACTGTACCTTCATTTTGAAAAAAAACGAACAATAATTCATTATTAAGTTCTAATATTCGTTATAGAACTTTACCCCTGGCTAACCATCTTATTTCATTGTGTAAAAGCAAATATTTATACTGAGCTTCCATAGATATGCTAAGTTTTTTTTAACGTTCTTTCAAAGACCTTGACTTAATGTAATTTACCATATTTACAATTTGGTCTATTAGGCAACAGGTTTTAATGTTGCCGGTAATGTTTTTGAAAGTAGGGATTCTCTGTGGAAAAAACAGTGCGTGAATATAATATTAGTGATAATTTTCTTTGCAAGGTAACACATCATTAATAGAACCTCCCATTCCATTGTTGGGGCACCATCCGTACAAATTACTACACACAGCTCTCATGAAATTTTAAAATTTTCTAAATATGACAAAATAGAGTCAAAAATATCTTGTCCTGTTTTACTTTCGGTAAGTTCTCTGCAGCATAGAATTGATTCACTATGCGTTTTCATTAACGAAACGAATAAATCCGAGTAAAACTTAGATGAGCTTTGACGTTAGTGTCAGTGGAATCATCGATTTGTAAAGATATATGTCGTTTGGAAAATTTATCGGTAGCTGTTTTATCAATATCATCTGACATATCTTTAGTAAGATTGCTACCTTGCTTGGTTCCACTATGGTATGGCTTATAAGATAGGGTCATAGTATAATCAGTCAAGGTAAGACTGCTACCTAGCTTGGGTCCACTATGGCGTGGCTTATAAGATAGGGTCATAGTATAATCAGTCAAGGTAAGACTGCTACCTAGCTTGGGTCCACTATGGCGTGGCTTATAAGATAGGGTCATAGTATAATCAGTCAAGGTAAGACTGCTAGCCTTCAAGGTAAACGGTATTTACATAACACTCACTACAGCCAATTGAAAACATTTCTCTTTTTATCTAATACAAAAAAAAAACATGCCAATATTTGTTTATATTGATTCAGGTCCTTTCAAAATAGTTTATAAGGTTTATAGACTAATTAATATATCACCTACAGTCTACAGTCTACAGTCTACAGTATCTGAATGATGGATGGTCTCTTGTTTTATCTGAAAACATTTGTTTGTGCTTGCGCAACACCCATTTTCAGTATCAAGTGTTTTCCTGTTCATTGCTAGTGATCTCTCTTCAGAAAGGAAATGACGGGCAAAAGGCTCATTACATTGACTGACACTCTGTGAAGTTGACACTTGAAAAGAACGCCATTATGAATGTCAACGTTATATTAATAAACAAACTATACAGTTCCATTTCGCCCATATATATATATATATATATATATATTAGAAACAACCAATAGCCCTTATCGATATCATTTAAACGATACATCGAATGATGAATATATATAGAAATGTTAGGCCGTGTACGGACAATGCAAGGTGGCTCGCTTTGTACTGGTCACGGCACAAGATAGTTTTGATGGTCGCATGCTCAATGCGAGCAATTAAACCATCACTCACCATGCACGTCAGGACACGACATGATTTCTAAGAACGATCTGACCTTTTTTTTTCAGTTCTTTGACAGGAATATTTACTTAGACGGAAATTTCCTCCCCACGTATCTTATATTTTATTTTTATTATAATATTACAAACTGTTCACATCCCATAATAATCTATTACTTTCATAAAGTTGAATTACTTGACTTAAAACTTCGTTGTTGATTATGATGCGTGCGAAGTGCGACGCGAGGCAACAATATTCCCGTCCACACGAAACGTTCCGTTCGCAGTGAGGCGCCTTTGAACACGACCGGTTTACCGACAAGCGCACAGCTCGCGACACGTGCGCTGCGCACACCTCAGGGCGAGCATATCGGCTATGGACAGGCGAGGTGTGCGTGGCAAGTCATGCGCTGCGCACACCTCAGGGCGAGCATATCGGCTATGGACAGGCGAGGTGTGCGTGGCGAGCCGTGCGCTGTGCACATCTCAGGGCGAGCATATCGGCTATGGACAGAGCGAGGTGTGCGTGGCAAGCCGTGCGCTGTGCACACCTCAGGGCGAGCATATCGGCTATGGACAGGCGAGGTGTGCGTGGCAAGCCGTGCCCTGTGCACACCTCAGGGCGAGCATATCGGCTATGGACAGAGCGAGGTGTGCGTGGCAAGCCGTGCCCTGTGCACACCTCAGGGCGAGCATATCGGCTATGGACAAAGCGAGGTGTGCGTGGCTACTCTGAAATCAGTAGAGGATGTAGGGTATATAGGAACGTTGTAACATCCCATTTTGTGATATTACCGGTCGTGGTTTGATTAGCTCCACTCATTTTACTAACCATGTCTTGTTTCTTGCTCGCGGGTTTCCTTTGTAACATTACGTCATGGGAGTGTGTTTGATTAGCTCCACTCATTTTACTAACCATGTCTTGTTTCTTGCTCGCGGGTTCCCTTTGCAACATTACGTCATGGGAGTGTGATTGATTATGTTATTGAATTAAAATAAGCTATAAAATATTAATGATCTGTTTATTTAAAAGCATTACTGATCTGAACAAAGGAATTACGTGACCCGATATCACACGTCACGAAGCCTTCACCGCAACTGAGAGTAATTTAAATGAAAACACATCTAAATCATAATGAAATACCCGCTGAGTGTTGTGCTGTAAACAGCACGAAGTCCCTAGCAAGACTCAGTTAAATTAGATTCAGTTATAATGAAATATTATTTAAGCGCGTGCATCACATGTCAATCAACTCTGTGATACAGTCGGCTCGAAATCGTACATTTACACGAACACTTTTGCACGTGGATTATTTCTAATTAAACATTAATGGAGATAAAGAGTTAATAGAAGTTCCTAATACTGAACATTGATGAAATATTCAATCAAATTTGTATATAAAAAGCATTGAAAATACCCTTTTTGACAATTTTAGAATGTCTTCACAGATAAGCACTGTCTACACATCTTCATTCTGTCCTAATAGGGACATACTGTATGTAGTTATTAACAAGAAACTTTGTCACTTTGTCCCTCATCGTCACCGCAGAAAATGTCGAGTAATCATTCAAATACGAATGCACTGCACACATTTCTGGCATATCTTGGTCTTTTCTTTTCCCTTTTACGCCCAAACCTCGCGGGAGCCGGGAGTTGAGCTTAAATGACGGACGTGAGATAAACAGCCTACCTTCGTGACAACTTTGTAGAGCAGTGACCCCCAACTATGGTTTCACGGGGGTTCCACAAGCCGTGTTCTGGGGTTCGTGAGCATGTTTAAAAGCTTGTTTTTTTTATTGGTCTGCCCATCATTTTTGGACAGTGTGTAAATATGTTACGTGATGAAAAGAAGTGTGTTTGCAATAATGTTAAAAGTGAGGCTATTAAGCCAAAGTCGAGTTCAAGTACCGAAGGACAGTGATTAGTAAATAGAAATCGGGAATATATATACTTTTGAATTATTTTATTATGAACTGAGATTTTACGAAAGCTTTCAAGGGTTCCTCCAAACAAACAAAAAAGTTTGGAATCCCTGCCGTTCAAACTGGGCGGAGGGATCTGGGGAAATGACGCACATCAGAGAATATTCCTCCCTCCTAGCAATTTCTACCACACCCTTCTATTGTTCCTCACTACCTTGCTTCCGACGAAAACTCCAACCCGTCTAGAGCAAGAGAGACAGAAAAATGTTGAAATATCTTGAAACTTACAACACAAGGGAATATAAAATAACAATATTTAATCTGGAATATGTAACGTTGAGCTAGCCTGATATATTAATGTTCATACGCCACCAATAAGGTGACATTTGATATGACGATTGAATTGGGTCCAAGTTTGCTGTTCTGTGGTGTTATTTTATAAATTAAAAGTTCTGGTGTTTTATAGTTTTTTTATTTTAAGTAGATACAGTTTTTGCTAGATATCTCACACGTTGTAGATTTTAATAAAAGCCCGACTATTACGTTATATGCATGGTAATTCCCGACACGTGAGATTTAGAACACAGATTAAGATGTCATAGACTCCGCCTACACGGCTCCTCGTCAGGAAGGAAAGTTATAGAGATGTGTACCCTGAAGGGGTATATCTAGAGACATTTCCTTCTCGAAGCTTCCCAAAAGAAAAAAGGTGTGGTCATCCCAGGTGCGTTTCTGTCCACAAAACTGCGTTGTCTTTTTAAATAGAGACGTAGAGAGATGTCGCCATACCTTGAAACTTAACAACTTAACACAAATAAATCTTACTACCCGCTCTAATTTAAAATATCGTAATTTTGAATAAAGATGTGAATAATAAATTATTGAGATGTATAATTCCATCATTACAAATATTACAGCGTATTACAGTTATTATTTATAAATTTTAAGGGGTAGATAAAATAATGTCGTCAAAACGTGTTTAGTTAACAATTATCAATATGAGAATAAGACAATAAAGTTTTATTTTATGAACAAAATATTTTTTCTTCATACTATTTTGACCAACGAGCGAGTGTACGCTCGCCTTAATACTCGACTAAAACACGTCATTCCTCAACGAATATTCCTCATCTCACCCCCTGTAGACTGTTTCAACCCCTTCCTCCCTCAACATGTAATTCTCCCTGTAGTTCTTTGCCTGTTATCCCCTTCTCTCTGTGTTTTCCCTTTCTCCCGCTCTTCGTAGCCAAACTTATCACCGGAAGAGGGAACAAGAAGGACCCCAAGTAATAGAAGGGTTGGGGGCAGCAAACACCTATGCGCCATTTCACGGGGGGAACTATCTTCCCAGAGTCTGTCAAACTGTTCTCAGTAGCAGTTTCCTGTGGCCTGATCATGTCCGACTAACCGGGCGTTCATATACAAGATTAACTCTGCTTCGGTGGCCGCATGGTCTAAGTGGTCACTCTCGTGTTAGACTGGGACTGTCAGGGTTCGAATCCTAGCTAAGGTGTACTGAGGGGGGCAGAACTATACGTAAATTATTTTCCGCTCTCCTTTCGCACATATCCGTGTCCACGTCCTTTGAATTTCATCGTCCTCATCTTTAACACATTAGAGTAGTTGGCACACATGCGTATAAGAATCCGAACGGGTAGTAGGATGAGGCGACCAAAACAATCTAACACGTGGACTCAAGCCTGGGGTCCTTGTCCTTAGCTAACCAAGGGTCCCGGGTTGTTCGGTCCCCATGTCCAGATGTAATTTTTTAATTAATTTAAATTGTTTCAATAAAGCCTAAGTGTACCTACCTACGGACACATTCGTACTAGCTCTTCATGTAGGCCTTTAAGCATGAAATATAACATTTGATTTGAATTTATCTACTAAACCACGTTCTATCCTATTATGTGGTCAAACCAAACCATCAGCTTACAGTAGCCTTTATTTCATTTCTGCCCCTTTTGACTGATAAAACCATTCCCTTTCCTGCAGGGCTGGTTGCTTCTTGGTCTATGCGAGAGATGGGTCATCAGTTGTTCGATTAGTGTTTGTTAGTTTTTAGCACTCCTTTCCCCAGACAACGTCGCTCGTCTCTCCTCTCTTCCTGAGGCCCCACAGCTCGTCTCCCCTCTCTTCCTGAGGCCCCACAGCTCGTCTCCCCTCTCTTCCTGAGGCCCCACAGCTCGTCTCCCCTCTCTTCCTGAGGCCCCACAGCTCGTCTCTCCTCTCTTCCTGAGGCCCCACAGCTCGTCTCTCCTCTCTTCCTGAGGCCCCACAGCTCGTCTCCCCTCTCTTCCTGAGGCCCCACAGCTCGTCTCTCCTCTCTTCCTGAGGCCCCACAGCTCGTCTCCCCTCTCTTCCTGAGGCCCCACAGCTCGTCTCTCCTCTCTTCCTGAGGCCCCACAGCTCGTCTCTCCTCTCTTCCTGAGGCCCCACAGCTCGTCTCTCCTCTCTTCCTGAGGCCCCACAGCTCGTCTCTCCTCTCTTCCTGAGGCCCCACAGCTCGTCTCTCCTCTCTTCCTGAGGCCCCACAGCTCGTCTCTCCTCTCTTCCTGAGGCCCCACAGCTCGTCTCTCCTCTCTTCCTGAGGCCCCACAGCTCGTCTCTCCTCTCTTCCTGAGGCCCCACAGCTCGTCTCCCCTCTCTTCCTGAGGCCCCACAGCTCGTCTCTCCTCTCTTCCTGAGGCCCCACAGCTCGTCTCTCCTCTCTTCCTGAGGCCCCACAGCTCGTCTCCCCTCTCTTCCTGAGGCCCCACAGCTCGTCTCTCCTCTCTTCCTGAGGCCCCACAGCTCGTCTCTCCTCTCTTCCTGAGGCCCCACAGCTCGTCTCCCCTCTCTTCCTGAGGCCCCACAGCTCGTCTCCCCTCTCTTCCTGAGGCCCCACAGCTCGTCTCTCCTCTCTTCCTGAGGCCCCACAGCTCGTCTCTCCTCTCTTCCTGAGGCCCCACAGCTCGTCTCCCCTCTCTTCCTGAGGCCCCACAGCTCGTCTCTCCTCTCTTCCTGAGGCCCCACAGCTCGTCTCTCCTCTCTTCCTGAGACCCCACAGCTCGTCTCTCCTCTCTTCCTGAGGCCCCACAGCTCGTCTCTCCTCTCTTCCTGAGGCCCCACAGCTCGTCTCTCCTCTCTTCCTGAGGCCCCACAGCTCGTCTCCCCTCTCTTCCTGAGGCCCCACAGCTCGTCTCCCCTCTCTTCCTGAGGCCCCACAGCTCGTCTCTCCTCTCTTCCTGAGGCCCCACAGCTCGTCTCTCCTCTCTTCCTGAGGCCCCACAGCTCGTCTCTCCTCTCTTCCTGAGGCCCCACAGCTCGTCTCCCCTCTCTTCCTGAGGCCCCACAGCTCGTCTCTCCTCTCTTCCTGAGGCCCCACAGCTCGTCTCTCCTCTCTTCCTGAGGCCCCACAGCTCGTCTCCCTCTCTTCCTGAGGCCCCACAGCTCGTCTCCCCTCTCTTCCTGAGGCCCCACAGCTCGTCTCTCCTCTCTTCCTGAGGCCCCACAGCTCGTCTCCCCTCTCTTCCTGAGGCCCCACAGCTCGTCTCCCCTCTCTTCCTGAGGCCCCACAGCTCGTCTCCCCTCTCTTCCTGAGGCCCCACAGCTCGTCTCCCCTCTCTTCCTGAGGCCCCACAGCTCGTCTCTCCTCTCTTCCTGAGGCCCCACAGCTCGTCTCCCCTCTCTTCCTGAGGCCCCACAGCTCGTCTCCCCTCTCTTCCTGAGGCCCCACAGCTCGTCTCCCCTCTCTTCCTGAGGCCCCACAGCTCGTCTCCCCTCTCTTCCTGAGGCCCCACAGCTCGTCTCTCCTCTCTTCCTGAGGCCCCACAGCTCGTCTCCCCTCTCTTCCTGAGGCCCCACAGCTCGTCTCCCCTCTCTTCCTGAGGCCCCACAGCTCGTCTCTCCTCTCTTCCTGAGGCCCCACAGCTCGTCTCTCCTCTCTTCCTGAGGCCCCACAGCTCGTCTCCCCTCTCTTCCTGAGGCCCCACAGCTCGTCTCCCCTCTCTTCCTGAGGCCCCACAGCTCGTCTCTCCTCTCTTCCTGAGGCCCCACAGCTCGTCTCTCCTCTCTTCCTGAGGCCCCACAGCTCGTCTCCCCTCTCTTCCTGAGGCCCCACAGCTCGTCTCCCCTCTCTTCCTGAGGCCCCACAGCTCGTCTCCCCTCTCTTCCTGAGGCCCACGGCTTGTCTACCCTCTCTTCCTGAGGCCCCACAGCTCGTCTCCCCTCTCTTCCTGAGGCCCCACAGCTCGTCTCTCCTCTCTTCCTGAGGCCCCACAGCTCGTCTCTCCTCTCTTCCTGAGGCCCCACAGCTCGTCTCCCCTCTCTTCCTGAGGCCCCAAGCTCGTCTCCCCTCTCTTCCTGAGGCCCCACAGCTCGTCTCTCCTCTCTTCCTGAGGCCCCACAGCTCGTCTCCCCTCTCTTCCTGAGGCCCCACAGCTCGTCTCTCCTCTCTTCCTGAGGCCCCACAGCTCGTCTCTCCTCTCTTCCTGAGGCCTCGTCTCTCCTCTCTTCCTGAGGCCCCAGTCTGGGGTGCTGCCATATTGTTTGTTATGTGCCAAATTGACCATTCACAGTTTTATTTCTGTGGGTGATTAGGGCTGGCAGAGTCTCTATGCATTTCCCCAGGTTCCTAAAATTCTGTAAAGAAGGTCCTGCATTATGGATGTCCTTTAATAACTATTTGGTGGCAAAGATACTGTTTTGAAACTGTTAGTAAAATTATTATGTTGAAACATGGTATATTAATAGAGAGGTATCAAGTTTATTTATATTAATATGCTTAAATTTTCTTCTTCTTTCAAAGAAGTTTTTCCAAATTAATGCTAATAAATACATATTTTGAGATATAAGCCTACTATGACACAAGACAGAATGACAGGACTAGCCACTATTTATTGATAATATTATTATGTTGTCAGCTAAACATCAGCAGCATAATAGAAGACTTCACAGCAAGAAAATTTAAATTATGAAAATACAAAATTTTGAAACGCATTAAAAAATCTAGTGAGGGAATTTGTATGAGCCAATGAATGTTTTCCCCACATTTTAATTGTCCTCTGAGTGCTTGTTAGTTATTATGCAACCACTCTTCTAGTTCATTTATTTACCAATAGGCTATAGGCTACTTAATGATTTCTTATAACATTGTAATCAAAATGTTAAAACTAGGCCTGTTGGTATATTATCTTTTATATAATAATAATAATAATAATATTTAGCACCGCGTCTTACTACCCGTTCGGGTTATACGCTTTAAGTACTAATTACGCTAATGGATTAGGAATTGGGAAGGTTGAATTAGAGGAAGTGAACCCGCATTTGCGTGGAGGGAGAGTGGAAAACCATTTAGGAAAAACCACCCCCAGTTCACCCAACCGAGATTCGAACCTCGATCTCCCCGTCCTCAGCAGTCGAGCTCAACACGACAAGCGCGTTATCTTTTATATAAAAACTATTATATATTATATAGGGGGTCTACATAATTCACCATCTATGAGTAATTTATTTAATCCCAAAATAGTATTTTTTTAAATAATTAATTCATGTTCACGTAGGCTTATGTTAATTTTATTTTTAAGATCATTAAAAACATATTTACCCTATTATATTTTTTGTTTAGCCTGGTTCATAATATTATCCAACTTGCTATGCGCTTGGATTGTTATAATCTTTGATAAAAAAATATCTATGGGGCCCACTTTCTACAGTTCGCAGGGGGCCCCGAATTGCCTAGGACCGGCCCTGCCTCCTGAATACGCTGGTGATAGCACGTATAATCGAGTTGGGGACGAAACTACGTTACGTTTAGAAAAGGGCGACCGTTTCCTTTATTAGTCATTGATGAGCTCACTATTATTAGCACCTCGATGTTCATTTGTTTGTCTACCTGTGATTGGTTCTCCGTATCCGGTAGTAACGATGGCACTTAAGAAAGGTAAGGTTGATCAGAGCTAAACGAGGTAATACGGAGTAGACTACGGACCATTGGCGGCTCGTAACTAAAATTAGTGGGAGTGCTGCTCCAGAAAATGTTTAGCCTTTGTTTTAAAATTGTGTAAAAGGAAAAAAACATGTATAAAAAGTAAATTTATTTAGGAACTTGATAAAATCTTAACAAAAAAACCAAACATATTTTACTTACTTTAACTTAAATTGTTATAGTTCAAGCTTGATTTATTCATTTAAAAATTAAATCCATTCTTCTTGTTTTAATTTGCGCAAAAAGTTCAATAATTTTTTCCTTTGATCTCTGGATGACAATTGAGGAAATTTTTCTCCATTGAAAGTGCTGCAAGTGCATTTAGTCTTTCTGTTAGATAAAGGAACCGAAAAAAAAAATGAATCAAATAGAATAGCTGGAAGCAGAATAATAGTCTAATTCTACACTCTTCTACACTTTATCACATTTAAGAACATGGTACGCGGTTTTTAAGCACAACACACGCTGAGTAAAAAAACTTCCTTCCACCATCATGCCAGAGCCAGCACTGCGAGAGCAACAGTGCTCTTTTCTACCTGGTAGTCCCGCCTTCCTCCCCAAACCCCTCCTATGTGCGCATGCGCACAACAGTCAAACACCACGTCACTGGCACTGTGAAGCGCACAGTTCCATGTAAAGATGTTGGTATCTTTTTCATATACTGGGGGATGGCTACTGAAGTACTGACATTAAGCTTAAGGAATATATATTGTACTACAAAGATAAAGAAAGAATTAAAGAAAAAAGGACTCATTATATTAAATGTTATCGATAATATAAAGTGGAAATATGGGGTGCTGCAGTTCCGCAGTGCCTGTACACGAACCACCACTGCTACGGACTTAATGAACAGGAACTTTTGTCTAGAGAACAATCTGTTACTGGGAAGTCGATTATTTAACGGATAACGGACAAAGGATGACGTAGTTTATACTAGGCTTTATAGTCATTAGTTTATGACATATCGACTCCACATTCAGATATTGGTGTGTATACAATCTCTGTCAATATGAGACGTAGGTTCAACCCAAAACAATATTAGATTAAGTCATTCCTATTACAAGGTCCGCATTTTGATGACATGTCATCTTTTACTTTGTACGCCACATACATTGCTCATGCGTGGATCTACATAGTATATACATTCTGGTCATGATCCCCTGGTTGAGGATACATTTTTATGGATTAATATGTCGATCTTTTTTTCCGTTTTGGATTTTTTATGTAATTTTTATTGGTTTGCGTCATTTTTGGGTCATTTTAATGCATTTTTTAGTCATTTTTAGGCATTCATGTTAAATAAGTACACCTATATATTTAAATATCTATCGATGTTTTGTAAATGCATATATACTCAAACGTTAATTATTTTAAGACACAATTTTCGGAATGAGAACAAAATGTAGGTAATAAACTCTGTGTCCTCTTTGTCTGTTGGTTGTAACAAACACGTTCCTGATGAAACTGAAACTATGCTGGAGAGGGTTGCGTTGGGAGGGGGAAGCTATTACTTCTGAAGCACATATTTGTAAATCAATATTTTCAGCAGATAAACTTATATATTATATTAGTTTCCAATATATATCTAGGTTCATTGACAAAAGGAATTGATCCGTCGTAAGACAGAACACCTAATAATAAATAACTTAATATAAAGTAAGTGTTTGATTTAGTCGTTTGCATTCATTTCGAAATTTTGTTTTAATCTATAGATATTTTTTTGTAGATTTAAAGTAATTTTTATATGTAGTTTTTTTTATCACTATTTAGGTCATCAAAGTCAAGGCCATGATAGTTAACAACCTTTGAGTTAAACGCAGGCTAGCGAATTTAAAAAACCAACAGGTAATTAAGAACTCTAAACGTTTGCTGAAAGCGTTTCTAAAAGAGAAGAAGAGTCCTAAAGCTACACGAATTTCCACTCTATTTAGCAAGAGTCAAATGTTAATATCCATCCTGTACAACGTACAGCTATAAATAGAGATAACCTTGAGACTCCAAAAAAAAAGCTAAGTCAGCGATGTAACAGACAAGAAAGTGAAGTGGAGTATCTTCCACCTCTGAAAAGCTTTGGCTTCTAACTTCCGAGCATTGCAAGTGGCGCTACCTTCAGAGCTTTTCGGCGGACACACTTTCTATGTCAAATTTCGCTACGAAGAAAGAATATAATGCAGGCGAGCGATTCCAATTAAAAGGACTATAATGATTTATCGCTCTTTGTTTGGTTGAAAACTGAACAAACTTAGTGAAGACATCAGATTCTTGTCATTAACAAAAGAAAAGAAAGTCTGCCCTGTCACAGCTAACTAGAAAGATGAAACACATTATTATTATTTTTACTCGGAATATTTTTAGCACCCTCTTACTACCTGTTCAGGTTATACGCATATGTACTAATTACGCTAATGAGCTAGGGATGAGTTAGGTAGAATTTTAGAGGAAGTGTATCCGCATTTACGTGGAGGGAAGAACTTATCAATCAATAAAACATTCATTGGTCAGGTACCAACATTTCCATGTGAGGTATGTAGATCAGAGTCTATGTAGGATTGGTCAAATGGGGACAGAGTGGAAGAGAGCATATAAGCTACCACAGGTAGGCCTACAAATAACAAATCTACACCGCTTCGGTGGTCGAATGGCCTAAGGCGTCACTTTCGTAATAGACTGGACTGCTGATAAGATCAGGGTACGAATCACGATTGGTTGTAATTACTGATGATAATATTTCCTAAATGTTTTTTCCACACAAATGAGTGTACACTTATTTTAAATTCAACCTTCTTCCTCTCTAACACATTTTTAGTCTACATATAATATGAGTAAGTACTGTAGCCCCACGGCTTCTTTGGTGCCGACTGACAGCTCACAGCTGACTTCTGACAGTCAACATTTAGGTATATACCTAAATTTTGACCGTCAGAAGTGACAGATGCTAAACACATATTTTTGCAGATCATATGGTTCAGCGTAGGGATACATAATTTGGTCTGGTAACTTTTCAAAGCTGTCAGCTGTCAGTCAGCACCAAAGAAGCCATGGGGCTACTGTAGTAAGAAGTGGCGCTAAAAACACGACTTATCCTGGCAACACTCCACGACACGCCACTTATCGTACAGTTCAGTTTTAATAGGAAAAGCCTTTTAGAGAATAATGAACATATTTATTCGTGGTAAAGGTTGATAACATTTTACTATATTAATTATTATGGTTATTTTATAGTTAATGATGCTTAGCAAAAGTAACAGCTGCATATCACACCACTTGGCGTATGAATTACGTGAAATTAGCTCTGGTTGATGTAAGATAAGATTGTTTCTATAAAAATTGAGTTGTATTAGAAGATAACATTTTTATCGTTCACCACTTATTTCATACACATACACACATGTCCATCCCTACTACAAACAATAAAAAACCTCTATGCCTAATAATAAATATTAAATTACATATATATGTGTGTGTGTGATATGCAATTTTTTTTTAACATCTACTTGCTTTGATTGTGACGAGCGATCTTCACATACATTTCTCTCACTAACCTCTGAGTGACCTTAAAGAGAACGTCTGTTTTCATACTCTCAAATCTTATCTAGCTTCAATCTCCCTCCGCCTTGGACAAATAGTCGTCTGTCATAAACAGGGAGTTGAAGAAAGTCTCCAAGATTACGTAATGACGTGTCCGTTAGGGCTGTGTTTTGTCGGGAGAAGTTTCGGATTACGGAAGCAGGAGTGGAGGAAGTAGTGGGGAGATTATCGGCTGTTCCCGCCAGGACATCGTGCAGCGCATACCTGGCAGAGATAAGAGAACGTTCATTGCCTTCTCCCCTCCCCTCTTCTCTCTCTCTCTCTCACACTTCCAAGTCTCAACTATTTCCCCTCCTGTGTCCAGACTTCAAACAAGAAGACAAGAAAAAGAAGCTCTTTCTATTCACTTCAAATTACCACAAGTCTAATTTAAATGGGGAGAACATTATTTGACAATAGAAAAAGTTACTAGAACGAATTTCACGTATCCATACGTCAAGTCATGTGATTTGAAACTGTCACCTTTTATAGATATTAACAATATCTATAAAATAGCAATTAAAATATAGTGACATGTTATCAACGTTGATGACCGTTAAAACTGTATTTTTTAAACTTTTAGTGATAACCATAATCCTACTGTAGTGGTACTTTATACTCATTGTCACGTATGCAGCAGAAACATGGACAGTGACTGTAAGAGAGACTAGGACAGTGACTGTAAGCGAGACTAGGACAGTGACTGTAGGAGAGACTAGGACAATGACTGTAAGAGAGACTAGGACAGTGACTGTAAGAGAGACCAGGACAGTGACTGTAAGAGAGACTAGGACAGTGACTGTAAGAGAGACTAGGACAGTGACTGTAAGAGAGACTAGGACAGTGACTGTAAGAGAGACTAGGACAGTGACTGTAAGAGAGACTAGGACAGTGACTGTAGGAGAGACTAGGACAGTGACTGTAAGAGAGACTAGGACAGTGACTGTAAGAGAGACTAGGACAGTGACTGTAAGAGAGACTAGGACAGTGACTGTAGGAGAGACTAGGACAGTGACTGTAAGAGAGACTAGGACAATGACTGTAAGAGAGACTAGGACAGTGACTGTAAGAGAGACTAGGACAGTGACTGTAAGCGAGACCAGGACAGTGACTGTAAGAGAGACTAGGACAGTGACTGTAAGCGAGACTAGGACAGTGACTGTAGGAGAGACTAGGACAGTGACTGTAAGAGAGACTAAGACAATGACTGTAAGAGAGACTAGGACAGTGACTGTAAGAGAGACCAGGACAGTGACTGTAAGAGAGACTAGGACAGTGACTGTAAGAGAGACTAGGACAGTGACTATAAGAGAGACCAGGACAGTGACTGTAAGAGAGACCAGGACAGTGACTGTAAGAGAGA
>JBCFYV010001001.1:3555596-3566821 GCA_039000515.1 Timema cristinae | reverse complement strand
ATATACAAACTCAACGAGTGAGATGAAATATACATATTCCATATTTATTTATTTATTTATTTGAGGTATTTAATGTGAACTTTGTGAAACAACTGATTAGCCTATATCAACACATGACTTATATAATAGATTAGCTTGACTCTATAACAAACACAACATCCAGCCCCCCGGCCGGTAATTCTTCACTGTGAAAGGGGAAACCCACATTTCACCAATGATAAATGTTTCAGTCCTTATGGGAATGGAACCTGGGATCCCTAGCTCAGCAGGCAGACACCCTACCGATTGAGCTAAGGTGTGATGCTTAGTTAATAACAACCGAGTCAATGTGTGTTCATGCCATAACTAGAGATATCAAATCCACTTTTTCTTGGATCTGAATCTCAAATCGGAATCTATCCTCCTATAAATCTGAATTATATAAGATGTATAGACATGGTAGGCCTTATTAAATCTGTCCTAATATTATACAGCTATATCCTGGCAGGCATCACAATAGCTCTAAGAAAAAATCACTATTAAAAATTAGGAAATGTTATTGTTTCACACCCTCGGAGATCCTTGAAGGGTTCAAAGGGCGCATTCCTAACCATAATGATTGCCAATTAGTTCTAGTTTTAAGAGCCTATGCCCTTATTAACGCATGTGGTGTACAAAAATTATTTCCAAAGGGGCTAAATGAAAGTTACATTCGTCTATTAAAACCAATTTTACCAACGGTGATGTTTTAATGTACTTGTGTCATGCTTTAACTATATAAGATAATTGAATTGCTTATTAATTGTTTATGAAATACTGGAAATATATACAGTATTTATTTATTTTGTCTGGAAAACATTGAAAAACAAGGTAATTTCAAAATATATAAAGTATATTCACCCTGCATATCCTGGAACTTCAACAGATTGTAACTAATGTTTGATGGTTTGTCTTAGTGACATGGTGTGTAGCGTTGCTGGGATCACATCAGATGCCAATGTATTGACCAATGAGCTTCGACTAATTGGTCAGCGCTACTTGCTCCAATATGGAGAGTCCATACCGTGTGAACAACTGGTGTCATGGTTGTGTGACGTGAAGCAGGCCTACACACAGTATGGAGGTCAGAATAATATAACATAATTAAAAACTATATGGGACTGAGAGTCGAGATTGGAGGACTAAACAAAAGCGTTGAATCTTGCAACTCGTCAAACAAAGCACGTGTTTTTATTTATTTTCCAAACTGTACCATTTTACCAGTAATTATAATTGATCAAATATAGAGATGGGTCGAGTCCTTTATTTCTCAAATTCAAATCTCAAGTCCAACTATCACATTTTCTTTCGAATTTCAAATATAAATTAGAATCCTCAAATCTTAAATTTAAAAAAGTAGCAATTTTAGTTAAAGTTAGTATATTTCAAATTTAATTTTTAAAATTCGTCAGCTTATTTTTGGACCATATGGCTATAAGTTATGTATGCTGTAATGATACTGATTTGGACCCCTCTCATATTTAAAAAAAGTCATGGATGAAGCGTATTTTTATATAAAGTATTGTATGTAAAATATCCTTTTAGTACTTCATGCATGGAGAATCACATACTTTTCAGAATTAATGTCAATAGATTACACCAAAAGCTTAATTTTTCTTTCAAAAATCTACTCCATAGTGTTTACCAAATAAGCAAGTGACACTAGCTCTCTCTATCCAATAGGAAGCTAGCCTTCACAACATCTGTAGCCAGGACTCTTTCTATTAGTTAGTTTTGACACTGGTGATGAGGGGTTCAAAAGGCAAGGGGTAGGTCATATATAAGCAGCCTGTGCGTATGAATATATAGAGTAGTAATGTAAATCTACACAGCACATGGTACTCAAAACAAGGGACGTGTAATGTCATAGAAAAATAATCTGTAGTTCAACTAAATTGTATCTTCAGTGCCGAAAGTGAAATCATCTTAATAAATCTTGTGCAAATTTAAAGGTCTTATTTCATAAGTGTAAGTAATATCACAATAATTGGCACTCAATACAGGGATATAATTACCAATTATCTCATCAGATAACGAGAACATTTTAAATGGTGTGTGATCACAGGTCTATAAATATCAATTATCTCACAATAATTTCAAGAATGTTTTAATTGCCACCCGATGCGTACTGTAACGTTTTAACCCTATAAATGTAAGTTCTTCAACATGTTCTTGCAACATTACTTCACCTTGTCAAGGCTAAGTGGCAAAGAGCACCATGTTTGTTGTGATTATAAACTATCATCCAGGTTTTCTGATGCATACTGCAATATTGGGACATCATACATCACTCCTTTGTACATCTGTGGCACATCTCTACTCCAGACCAGACTTCTGACACTTCGCTTGCTTTCCTCTCACCCCGAGTTCTCTCTTGTTTCCTCCTTTTTCCTCTACCACACTTCTCAAGTCCTTGAAGTTTTCCACTTTCTTAAGTTGCTCTTCTAATTTACTCCCTTGTGTTCCTATTTTCTTTCATGCTGTAATCTCCAATTCACTCTTCTTCACACTAAACTTAATTCCATATTGTACTACCACCTCATTCCATACATCCAACTGTTCCTGCACTCCTAGCTCCTCATTGCCTCACACCAGCAGGTTGTCCGCAAACATCATTGTTTTCATGTTTCCTTCCCCTACTCTTCCTACCACCTCTCTATCATTACATCCATTACTACCATGAACAACAATGGCAATAGCTCTCGCTTCCTCTTCAAGCCATTCCGTCCGTTCCCCTCCCACTTTCACGGTTCCCTCGTACACTTCTCTCATGCTCCCCACTATTCCATCTTCCACTCCTTTATTTTTTAACGCTTCCCACACCTAATTTATGTAACACTGTCATAAGCTTTTTCCTTCTCGCATTTTTCCAAAATAAAACATTTTATACCTCTTAAGTTGCATAATTAGTTCAATGTGACATCTTGTGGAATGAAAATAAGTAGTATATATAGAGATGTCACGATACCTGTTTTTCTCGATTCTGATTCTTAAGTTCAACCTCGATTATTGATTCGGTTTCTTTAACATTTTTTTTTCAAGCATCAACCTATATATAAAAAATATGTAGGTATTCAACTTCATAACATACCAAAAACTAAAAAAACTTTCATAGTAATTTTTTTCTTTTTTAATTCTAACAAAGGAAAATATCAATTTTTACCAAGTGTTAAATCATATAATCAAAATAATAAAATATTATTAGGAATTACATATTAACAGTAAACTATGAAGCCTCATTAAATCAAACATTTGTAAGTAAAAAATGTTATAATAAACAGTTGTTGAGAACACAAGTCTATTCAATTCACCAAATAGGATCGTTAAATAAAAGTGAATGGTTTTGAATTAATGACATTGGAAAGAGAACTTAAGTATTGTACTGGTAGCAACTTAAAATCTTAAGTTGGCCCACTTTAAAATAAAAACTTATTCCGTAACTATTATTTGTCAACAGTAAAAAAAGTTATTTTTTTAGATATTTAATAATAATTGTTATTGTATAGAAAATCTAATGTGCCTGATACCCTACTCCCCCTCTTTTAGAAACTTTGAGTGGACTCGACCATTACAACACATGATTGCTTTAAACGTTAATCTCACAATCTTATAGATATTTACTAAATACACTATTATGACCGGTAATTGATTCATGCAGGGTGGAGCTCACGCACACATTTAAATAATAGAGATGTTTAATATTTCTATTACCAACTAGTTTAATAACATGGGTATACATTTTATACAAGATGTACTTGATACATGGTATCTGTCCCTGGTAAACTACCCTAACTCTAATATATTCTTAGACCATGCAGAGGTCTTAAGTTTGACAACATACTCTGTTGAAGTACCGGACACAACTGTCCTGCCAGTCAGTCTGTTTGTCCCGGCATAAGCTCCGGGTCATGAACTGGCTGTTCATCCCTAACTGGAATTTACATGGTCATTACAGAAGACATTGTCTCAAAACTAGGAATGTAATCGTAAGCTAGGCAGCTATCCTAGTTTGCAACTATTCCTAGATTCAATATGCATTTATTTAGCTGCACATTCTTAATTTTGAGTGTACACTCTTCTCAACATATTTTTGGATCCCAACAACACTAAAAGTCTTCAAAACTGAAAATCAAAACAAAAAATTTAAATAAAGTCAAAATTAATACAATAAATTACAGATTTTATAACGGAAAAAAGAACACATTTCACACGTTACAAAAATTTAAAATCATCCACCATAACTCATCCTACACATGTTAGCTCGCCAGAAATTAGTGATGAATTGTTTTGGCAACAATATATTGGACTACGCTCTAAATCTATTGAATTAAAATAAATATAACATTTTTTGCTCTATTTTTATTAACTACATAGATTTTTGTTCTTATTTTATTAAACTTGTCTTATAAAACATTAAAAATTGAAAGTGACAACAAATATAATTACAAGAAAGCGGCCGTCTTAAATTGGTCGAAATATCATAACTTTCGATATAACACGTTGTGAGATATTAATTAATAGTAGATATATCGATTGTTTGTTTGGAAACAATTCATGTATTCTGACAGACTCACTTTTTTTTTTTTTTTTTTTTAGTGTGTCGAAGTTGTTAAGTTTTTACCTCTTGTCACTTTCAAAATATCAGGTTGTATTATATTTGAGACCATTTATTTCTCATGTAGAACACCGCAAAATGTTAGGGTCATATTATATTCGAGGCTGTATATGTTCAGGCCAATACACTATATTTACAATTTGCCGGCATTTAGGTGAAACAGCAACTAAACTAGTATGAGAGATCGAGTATTACCTGTTCTGAATGTTGCCATTTTGTTTAGTTGCCAGTTTTATTGAGAGCTAAGAATCGAATTAGCGAGAATTGTAATGTTAAGATTGATTCTTTCGATACCACACTAATCGAGGGTATCGAGTTTGACAGCCCTAAGTATATATCTAGTGTATAGTCATTAATAATTATTGATATTACTTTTGAGTCTTATCTACTATCATTAATACAATATGAATACATATTTTTTCAACCATTCAAAATACAATGCATTTGTTGTGTCACTATGTGGGAATATTAAAAAGAAAATCGGCATGATAATCGGTGATAAAGACTCATTGCCGATGCATTAATAAATGCCTGATTATGATTCAAATCTATTTGCATCAGTACACCTCTAGTAAATAATAATACAGTCGGTTGCATAGTACTCAAAAAACTATTATTGGTTTGTTAATTACGATTATCAGATCTTTTTGACACCTTCTTTTGTTTCAGGCAAGAGGCCTTTTGGTGTTTCTATTCTGTACATGGGATGGGACAAGCATTATGGCTACCAGTTGTACCAGTCTGACCCCAGCGGTAACTACGGAGGCTGGAAGGCCACTTGTATTGGTAACAACAGCGCTGTGAGTACACTGCCTTAAAATTCCACATTGATACTATTTATATTTTTTACATTTCTAACTGTGTTCGCATCAATTATAAGTTTCTAAAAATTACTAACTAAATGTTAACACTTTCTTTTATAATTAATTCATAATAACATTTATATATTCAATTAATGATAAATTATTGTTTTAAGGTCTTGTTATTAAGTTTGTCTTATAATTACTAAGAAGCATATCATCAATGTTTCCAGTCTGCGACCAGGTCATTTTAGTAAAATGCCTCCATCTTCCTCTATCAGTTCTTCTAGCAGAATTGAATAGATTTAAAACATTTAATTCAAAAGTTAAAAAAAAAAAACTAATTGTGAATGGATTTGAAAGGCCCCACTCTAATTTAAACTTAACGTGTGAATTCCAGTTTTTATTTTATCGTGCGTATTTGAAAGAAGGTACAAGAGAGGTGAATAGAGACATATAAAAGGGAACGAACACAATACGGATTTTACAGAGGGGGAAAAGAACACAGTTCACACTTGACATTGCTGCCACTTAACAAAAAGATAATGGCTGTCTATTGAAGAAAGTCTATCACAACCGCCCAAACCCCAAACCTAGGTTTTATTCTATCAGAACTCATCAGGAGGCAGCATGCAACAACTTACTAAAAGAGAAGGGGAAAAAAGTGAGAAAAATGAAATTGGTAAAGAAGGATGGAACACTTAGATAGGACCATTTAAAAAGAACAAATAACATATTTTAGTTATTTAACAAGCACTTTCTGAACCGACTTATTATATCAGCATACAACTTATAAACCAACTTAAATCTAGACCAGACACACCACCCAGTCCCCTGGCTGTTAATTCATCTTGATGAAAAGGGAATCGCTTATTTCACTAATGATAAATATTTCTGCCATGCTGGTGATTGAACCCTGGACCCTTAGCTCAGTAGGTGACTCGCTTTGGTGGTTGCATGGTCTAAGGCATTTTCCTTGCAATAGGCTAGACTCTCAATGATGGGGAGATTGTGGTTTGATCCCGGTCGGGTGTAATGAAGGAGGTTTCCCACTCTGTATCCAGTTTGCTCGTACACTTTCACTAAATTCAACCGTTCTTATCCTTAATCCATTAACGTAATTAGTACATAGGCATATAACTCGAATGGGTAGTAAGATGCAGTGCTAAAAAAAGCTTGGTGGGTAGACCCACCACAGACTGAGTGAAGGTATTGGACCAGGTACATATTAATAATATTAAATAATGTTTTACCTCAAAGTAGTTTACTTGTGGTTCTATTGTTTCCTCTGAGACATTCACTCGAGGTTGTTACTATCTTGCAGGCCGCTGTGTCCAACTTGAAGCAAGAGTACAAGGAGGGAGAGACAACACTCAAGGACGCTCAGACCTTGGCCATCAAGGTGCTCAGCAAAACTCTGGACATGACCAAGCTTACAGCAGAGAAGGGTACGTTCAACTGTCAACATTACCTTTAAAACTCTATTTTTATATAGAAGCAATATTTGATTTATTTTGAGCAAAACATGTTTTGCTATAAAAACTGCAGAAACACTTATCTTTTCTCTTGTTTCCTACATCCTTACAATAATATACTATGCAGAAGACCATAAATATCATGTAGGCCTATAAACAAAGCTTACATTATGTTTAAGATTACAACCTAATAAAGACCTGGCCATTTCAGTAGCCCACTTCTGACTTTCAAAGGTATGGGGTTTCATTCTCGGTACAGCTGTAATTTTTACTTTCTCTCAACACCTTGGAGAGAAAGTATTGTGATCTTCAAAAAAATCAAACTCGAGATTTTGATAAATGTCAACATTTCATGACCCTCTGAAACCAAAAAAGTAGTATTCGCATTGCCGTCTGTCTGTACCTCGGGCTATAGCGGAAACTTTTTAACCAATTGGGCTAAAACTTGGTATCTGGGTTTTCATAAGTTCCCCCTGAGGGGTTTTGGTATTGGATGTCTAACCCTAAAATTAAGAGTGATACACTAAAGAGCAAAAAGAGAAAAGATCAATTTCCTCAAAATTCTTTCCAACGATTTTTATGAAATTTTATATCTAGACACTGTTTACCATTATTAATAAGATGGCAATTCACATTTTCTCATAATGTGTTATTCGTTCACCTTACAAAATCAAAATGTCGCTTCAAATTTATTAAGTCAATAAAAACTGAAATATAAAACATTGTTAAGCACTTGCACAATATATTTTATTGAAATATAAAATTATTTATTTCATATGGGGCGAAACGACTTAAGACTAATGCAATGGATCTAAAAATAAGGTAAACTTAAATCCATAAAAATTAACATTAAATAATATGAGTAATATGGCATACCTTCAAATGTTTTCCTCATTGGTAAAACTTAATATGTGGACCTTGGATCTATTTTTATAATCTGCTCGACAAGTTGGCACACAACACTACTAAACATATATCACATTACACTAGACGAAACAAACACATTCAGATTTGACTAAAATAAAATTGATAATTTAATTTGAACACTAAACACATTTGAATATAATGAAACAGACTACATGATTAACTGATTAACAAACCAATAATACAATCATGTTAGTTTATACTCATCACAGTTATACAACTTCACACTCCTTATTTAGCCATAGAAATGACTTGCTTGGGGCGGAAAAGAAGTAATTTCCTGTTGGCACCTGTCGACCCAAACGATTCGACATATCACTGTTCATTGACATTAGCAAGCAGGCCTTCTCTCTAGGTGGTTATTGGCCAGTTGCACAAACACTAATCAGTGGCTTGATAACTTTCTTCCTTCTTCATCCTTTATTCTAATTCTTCTGCAGACGAGAGTAAAACACAGACTGGACTATGGCAGCATGGTTAGATTTAAGTCATGGTCACTTATATAATTATTGTTGTTGCCTGTTTCTTGATACACAAACACAAGTTTGAACAGGCAATTGCAGAATCCAAGGCTTGACTTATTTTTGTGAATCTATAAACAAGCAACAATAGAATGCTGCCATAGTTAAGTCTATGTTTTAATTGTGAACTTTGAGGCCTATAGTTACATCCTATATAACACCTTACCTCCATGTCCCGTTCCAGCATTTCTGTCCATTTTGCATCCAATCCATCCTGGCTTCCCATACCACTCTCTTCGCTCTTATTCTTCTTCCTATAATCTTCCTCCGCACTAGCACTACAAAAATCTTCACACAATTTTAAGGAGCGTACCTGAAATAATAAACATACAGCTATCAGGCAGCCGAGGCTTCTAGAGACATAAAGTTTACATGTAATAGACAACCTTATGCTTAACCTTAGTATATTTCACAATCAGATTTTCCAAATACAGCGCTATTTACAGTGTTGCTGTGTTTATTTTACTTGATTATCTGATCATATCTATGGTCAGATAATTGAGATTTTGAAACTTATTAATTTTGCTGCAACCCAAACTCTTCTGTGCTAGGATCAAGCTTAATGTAAATACAATGTTTGTGCAACCCACCCTTACTTTTTTTCTTTTTCACACATTTCTCTTTAACATTTAACCACATCTTACATGGCCTACCCCTTTTGATATATACACTCTACCTTCAAATATTTGTGTCATCACTTGATCAACACTCATCTTCTCAATGTAAGATGCTTCTTTCACATTGACCTATTGTGTCCCCTTTCAAATCGTGCTTCTTTGGCACCCATTAATTACTGACTCTGTCCTTACAAGTTTTCTACCTTTCTTAGATATCTCATTCTAGCCGCATTCACCTTGCTTTTGTTATAACAATATATAATATAATTATTTTAAATTTGTGTTATGTGAACATATATAATGTACATTCAATCTACCCTGACTGATCACACTATAGCCCTCTCTAATAAGCTACACCATAATAGAACCAAGAAAGGTAAGATTTCTTTTACCTTTCATGGTAAACAAGTATATATATGGTATGGTATGTATGGTATGGTATGGTATGGTATGGTATGGTATGGTTATATGTGTGTTCATCTCAAACTATTTAGACTTAACGTACATTTATTGTATAACCTCTTTGGTAATCCACACCTTGATAAACTCTACAAACTAACCATCTCTTTCTTTTGTTGCAGTGGAAATGGCCACTCTAACAAGAGATAACGGTAAAACTAAGACTCGCATCTTGCCGGCCAAGGAAGTGGAGCAACTGATAACGGCCTACGAGAAGGCAGAGGCCGCAGCAGAGGCGCCAAAAAGGAGAAACAGAAGAGCTGAATATATTACAATCATTAATATGTATTTAATTGTATTTGAACTCTCATGATTAAATAAACTGCTTATTTTATAACTCACTAGTTCTTGAGTTAATTGATAATGATTAATATTTATGTTTTCTTCTCTTTCGTGTTTCCATGATATTTTATTCCTCTTTAAGACCTTCACAGGTTTTTCTAATTCTCTGTAAATGGTATAATATAGTGATTCAAGAGATTGTATTGACAACTTATAAGGCACAAAAAATATTATTTATGATACATGGGACTTGCCTCTTAATAACCTTTATTGTTAAGATGGATTAAATAGCCACGCTATTATATTTTTTAATTACGGTCTCATCTAAATATCATAGCCTTTAAATTGAAAAATGACATAATTAAATCATGTGTCCTCATCCTGGCTATTTAATTCGTCATGATAAGTGCATTTGTGCAATAATTGTAATATACTATTGGCAGAATAAAATTCCTCCCATGTTGAAGGCAGGTTCGTTATCTGATAGCTCCTGATCTTAATTGATCGCTGATATGTAGCTATGATTTCTGCACGTCTATCACAGACTTTGCCTTAAAACATGAGTGAAGAATAACTGACCACGAGAAGACTCCTGGGTAGCTTGGTGTTTAGAGCATTGGCGCACTAAGTCAAATGTTCAGGTGTCATTTTTCAATTTAAAGAATACTTTATTGTTATATTAATTTACTACCTTTTTCTTTGTTCAAAATTAGTTGAAAACCACCCTTCTCATTTCCCTTGATTATGATTATATAATATATGAGCTATTATATTTGGAAGAAGGTATAGGAAAGGTGGATAGAAACATATAAAAGGGGGACAAACACAAATGGTCCTTTACAATGAAAAAAAGAACACAGTTCACACTTTACACTGCTGTCAATGGACAAAGAGGTAATGGTTGCCTCTTAAAGAAAATCGATAGTCACCGCCCAATCCCCCGACCCAGGTTTCATTCTATCGGAACTCATCAGGGAGGAGTGTGAAACGCGCAATGCAACTTCCTAAAGAGAAAACAAACAAAAAAAAGGGGAGAAAAAGGAAAAGGGTAAAGAATGATAGGACACACAGATAGGAACATGTAAAAGGTATAACAATAAAGGACAAACACAGGAAAAGGACATTGGATGTGAATATATAACCTGTAATGGTGTGCACCCAAGTCTTGAGTAGTTTGTTGATGATAATGGGAGAGGGTCTAATCATTAAATGTGTGTGTAGTGAGTTTTAAAAAAAAAGTCTTTATATAAATGTGGGTACATTGCATCTAAAATTATACAGTTCTGACCCAATTCCATTCGCTTAAATGTGTGTTAAGCCCTGATGGGTAGCTAGATGAGATGGTTATTATTTAAAGTACTTTACATTACATCCATTGCTGTCTCCAGCCTCTGGTCTGGGTAAGTTTTTTATTCAAACCATATATTTTCCACTGCCCGCTGGCTAGACCTGTCATAGCTTCACATGCCTTATAATCTAACTCAAGACTAGGACAGGTGCAATATCCAGTCCCT